>JAHZMW010003381.1:0-23074 GCA_027743745.1 Alloscopus bannaensis | reverse complement strand
ACTTAGCCATTGGACCACAGAGGCAAATTGTGTGGAGAAGAGTAAAAAACTCGATGTTATAGATGATACCGTTACATTACCAATGACAGAGTCGTCGAGGTAATTCTGAAATAGGATAATGTGTACCTTCCTTGCAATCTTAAAATTAATTGGAGAAAAGGCTAGAATTCGATTGAGCTCATATTTAATCCAAACGCCGGATAAAAACGTTATTAGCCGTTGTGTGTTAAGGCTGCTGAATAAGTAAAGAGGAAAGAGCCACTGTATGAATTTTAGATGAACGCAATTTTCCTATCTGATATTAAATCAGGAGGGCTTCAGGTTGGAAAAGGTAATGTGTCATATCGTCAGTTCATCACACTGTTCCATATACGCCTGTAGGTATACATGTGCATAATAATTTGATGCTATCAGCATACTACAAATGTTTGGTTTTTCTGTCCGTTCGCTTTAATTACCTAGTTTCGATTTGGAAAGTTATACATACGTGTCCTTCTCTCCCCCCAAAAATTAGATGTTTACTTAGGTTCGGTGAATGTACACGTAATGGGTCGCCTCCTGCGCAAGTTTCAACTGTGTTTACACATATTTGGCACATCAAAACATGGACGTGCTTTCCCATGTGTACAAAAGTCATTGTGAATGCGTCAAGAGTCTTTGTTTTATACTCAATTAAGCTTTGGGATATTTTCGCGTATTCAAAGTCATGATTATAGCCTCATTATCAAGTAAAAGCAAAAAGCAATGGCTGATTGAGGAAAAGAGGAAAAATTCCTTTGTATTAGTAAACCTATTATAACTTCCAAATACAGGAAGCTTTAGCAATCTACCCAGACTAGCCGCATACGGGTTTATATATAGAACTATATAGGTTTTTTTTTAAAAATCCATCTCTACATTATGAGAATATTATGTATGTACTTGTGTTTGGACTGCTTTTGTGTTCGCTCAGAAATCTGTGAAATGCGTATTTAGTTGCACGCATCTGTTGAGTAACTCATTCCTTCACTTGCTCAGCTTTTGTGGGCCTCGAATACATACTAGTACACTCTAAAGACTAAATCTCTCTCAAATCAGTCTTAAAGATGTTTACTTTGTAGTCTTCCTCTTTCATGCGAGATTCTTGAAAACGAATCAATTCCTCTCTCGTTTTATCTTTCTTTCTTCCACCCCACTTAGTTTCCTCGAGTTTCCACTTTTCACCGTAACGAGCTAAGCATTTGTGAAGGGGAATCTCCGTGAAAACATAAAACGCGTTCATGCCCAATGTGTGGAGAGAGAGCAGGAAATAACCGTAAGATCATAACAACTTATCATCACAACTTATCATAACTTTGTTGAACAAAGGCTGAAGTAGTTCTCAGCATAAGCGTAATAATAATGACACAAAGCTTGCATAGCAAAGGTACGAAAACAAAGGTTAATACGCAGAAAAATATATTACACAAAAACATTGTCTGTCTCAACAAGGTTTCAACAGCTTTAATATAACTTGAACAATACGACGGAGTAATAAGTCTGGGTTTTTGTTGTTCATAAATGTATATTGATTGTATTGAGTCTAGATGGTTTGAACTTTGTAAGCTTTACAAACTGAATTTTAGATTTTTCTGCTTGGTAGGGGATAATGCATTGTTGTGCTGTTGTTAGGAAGCACTTCAAACGATGGTTTTCATGAGCAAGTCTCGCTTCGTACTATATTTAGTACTGTCTGGAAAATCATTGGATGCAGAAATGTTTGAATCGTGAGATCATAATATTATTCATCTCAAAGAGACTGATTACTTTCCAATAGAAGAAAAAACCTACAAAATCGTCAAGTATGTACCTTTTGGGCTGCATTTATCAAATCTATTGACTGCAAGTTTACATGAGCTTTACGTTGTTAAATCTCTCTCCACTCTCCTGTAAAATCTCTCCTCGCTAGAATTATTAATTAACCAGAATTGCAGCGCCAGATCTTACAATTGTTCATTCACAGCTTAATGTAGATTTTTTGTAATGCAATCTGATTTGCTTTCATTGACTCGACATTCGATTCACATGCTTCTCCCTGATATGAAATATCACTGGTGAAAGCAGCAGATAGAAAATGCACGCAAAGTATTTGCTTACACTGTATATTACACAATACAATATATATTACACGTACATATATGCAAGTTTATGTACCTGTCACTTTCGTCATGAGGTACCATGCAGAGTCCATTTTCAGTTGTCAAAATGGATGAAATTTATTTGATGCTCACTCCTCCTAATACTTGCACAACAACATGCTCTCCACAGGTATTGCATTTTTTGGAGGACACATTTTTAAAAGAAGCTATCCAATATAGGCTTGCCTTATTGATTGACAACATGAAGAAAAAGTAAGGCACCAGTCCCAACGATTTAGTATTCAGAAAAAATTGAAAAGAACGTCAGGCACTAAGCGAAACAAAAAGCGACCAGCAGCAGAGTGCGATATAGCATTATTTAAAAACCTGTGAAATGGATTTTGAATTAATACAGAATGACCATGTTCAAACATACAGTTCCCATTTTTATTCTTTCAGAATTTTGACAGACGTGTACTCACAAACAATCGCAGAACATATGTACATAAAAATCATATATTACTTTATGTATTTCTAATCACCTACTCGCTGACCAGTCATGCATACCTGAATACAAAATGAGGGGAAATGAATACAGCCCAATGATTGGAATGAAGTGGAAAGGGTATTAAATATGTATGGTGGATGTTGTCATATTCCAGTTTCCCCCCATGTTTGTTGTGTGGTACTCCTGTACTTTATAAACATGACTGGATTTTTCCATTGTCACATGAATATTTGAGGGGGCTCATTACTAAATTAATACTCGGGGGCTAGATGGTCAGAAGATAAAATATTGTTTTCCCTTTCGAGCATTTTTAATGACTTGCATCATATCATTTCGAAACAAAATACATTCGAAGCCGGACGCTGGTGGAGTTTCTTTTAGTTGTTAAAAGTTTTAAAAACTGAGGGTGTTTGCATTATGGCGTTCACTCTTGTCTGAAATATTGTGAAACGCCAAACCCATTTTCATCCATATTTTTTTTACATTACGTCGCCTCTTATAATACCGCAAGTTATGCACTGCATAGCACATGTAGTGGATGTGGCTGGTAGAGTAAAAACTAATTTGATGGAAGAAGTAAAACAGCGAATACATTCAAGTTAACACATGACAGTTTGCAAATACAATTTATTCATGGTGGTTGACTGAATCCAGTCAGCATAAATGTACATTAGATATATGTCAACGTTTAAGTGATTAATTGTTCAATAGTTTTATTAGTTTATTTGAAGTAAATACATTCGAAAGATTAATAGGCATTTAATATTAAAGCCAAGCTGACGTGGTTCGATTAATTAATGACAGAGTGGTGGATGTCTAGAATATTGGGTTGAGAGTACAGAAGAAAGCAAACACTAATGAGATACCTGTACAACCTAACAACTATCACAAAACCCAAAGCTTTCTACTGGCTAAGTTATATGTACATAACGCTGTGTTTGTGTATGCTTAAAATTTAACTCAAGAAGCTAAGTTAGAAAAATTACGTGATTATCAGTACACGGATCAATTTATACTTTCTGTAGGTTTTCTACCTCATTGGTCTGAATTAGCAATTCCGAAATTTAGAGTACTTGTTTACAGAATTCTCAATTAGCGAATCAAAAGTCGACAAAACATTTGTTTGAAATGATTTTCGCTATTTTAAGATTGATTGAGATGTTTAAATGTTTGCATTTCCACCTGACGTGCAAATATTGTTTTCCCTTCGACGACGAGGCTTTCTCGGCTTTTTAAATAAATGAGCTGTCTTTTTATGCCGAACGCAGTTGTCCTTCCGTCGAAATGGCTTCCCACACACGTCACATGGAAAAGGTTTCTCCCCTTAAAATTATAGTTTCATTCAACAAATTTTTAAAGCGATTGCCTTCTCCTCTATATTGCCAATTTTGTACTTATAGTGCAAGCTATATATGGTTTGCAAATTATTAATTGATATTGCTTTATTGTAATAAAGGAGTAGTTATTAACCTGTATGAATAAGCATGTGCCGTTCAAGCCCTTTTCGATTGCTCAAGATTTTGGAGCACAGCTCGCACACCCTTCTCGCCATGCTCTTACACTTTCGGCCGCGCCGCTTACCCTCATCACAGATCTTTGGCATTGGTTGGATTTCTAAAAAAAGTTATAAATAACTAGTTGCGAATAAATAATTCAATACATATTAAAATTACACTTTGCTAACCTTGAAGATAGGCTTGCACATTTCCACTCACGCCTTTTAGCCACTTGTCACAAAGCTTACATTCTCCTTGGTCTTGCTTTCTTTTTAAAAGCAAATTATTCTTTCCTTTAGCAAAGAATGGCAAATAGCAGAACTCTCCGCTTGCCGTTTGAGCAGCAGTTTTGTGGTCAAGTAGATGTCCTTGATTTGTAACGACTTTATCATCATGGGTTTCCCGTACAGTTAGACTGCTGAGCTTCAGACGTAAGCTTGAGCCTGAGATTTTGTAATGATGAAATGAAGCACAATTACTTCAACCGGTTCAAAATAATTAACAATAAATGAGTTCAACTTGCCTGGTTGCCAGTCGAGCAGTGTCTCCACCTTTTCCTTACTTGACTCTTTCCTGAAATTTCCGCCGTCCTCAGACTTGGTATTAACTTCGAGCTCATACCTCATTCGAAACCTTTTCTTCCAGTGAGAAATCTCTGTGTGATTTTCGGAGGGGGTGTTTGGCGACAAAAGAATTGTAGAATTCATTATTTTATTCTCGTTTTTTAAAGAGTTGTGGTCTCTTCTTTCTTGAACGACGGGATGAAACCCGGCAATTGAGGTTCCAATGGGAAACTTATTCCTCGTTTTTCTAAAGAAAATTTTATACTTATCGTTCTTTTTAACAAGGGATTCTAAATACGGGAAATGAAACATTGCGTCGGGGTCTCATGAAGTGTTTTCTGGAGACTGAAGATACTCCTCACAAATGATTGCGCATAAGTGTTTGCTTTTTCATCTTTCATGCATACCGGTCATAATCTAAATGTTCAAATGTATATTCACAAGATTTGGTTTAATATCAAATTGTATGCGTGCGAAACGAATGACATCAACGTAAAAAACCAATATCATGCCATTTTAAAAATGCTTTCTTTATATTTATGCAATCGAACAAGCTGTAATTTTTTGACCTTTTTGCATTGCGAGCAGATTATTGATAACTGGGAAAGCTCAGTTGAATTTTATGCGAGAAAGCAATAAGCAGCTTGTCAAGCTTTCTCAAAACTGGCAATATAGAGCATCGAGGTGAAAATCGTGTTTGTTCACGAATGTTTACATTTGAATACTTTGTTTCTTTTAAGGGGAGAGTTAAAAAAATATCACTTTCCGTGATACTTCCCCTAACATAAAATAGTTACAACGTCATTTCACGAGATGTGTCTCCTCTTTTGTAATCGTATCTGTCACAAAGCCATGAATTTATTAATAGAGGTGACGCTTACCGCTATAGATGTTCTCTGCAAAACATTCAAACATTTTAAACTGAGGAAACATCTCAAAGCACAATATTAATTACTAAATGCAGACAAAGTTTAAAAAGGTTGCCTTACTTATTACTAGTTGCACTAGATCACACATGCTAGATGCAAGCTAGTGTGCGTGCGCAGGGTATTTTTCCCCCGTATCAAATTATCATGTCCATCACACCTACAAGTTTGCTTTCTCTTTTTTCATATCTTTACTCAAATTTATTCGTTTTCAATCAATCAGTTGCTCAAACATGCTCTCACCCTCGAGTGCACTTGTATGATCGGGTAATGCATGGGCATAAAGTATCTATTCGTCCAATGGCGGAGATACTAAATGATGAGCTTCATTATGTCTCGTACTCATAAATCATAAAATTGCACTTAAATGCGTTCGTACTGTTCCAGACAACGAGAAGACTTGTGATTTATTTATGGGCGTGTTCTGATGCTCTCTTACATATTCGATACGAAAACAATGACAATTATAGGATATGGATAAAAGTGGACTATTACTAGACTTAAGTATCTCATCAAAACTTATTACGTGCATTTTTAAAAAATCAGATATGACTCCAGAACAGTTGTATAAGGTTGAAAAATATGAAGTTCATTGTCAGCTACGCGATATACTATGCATATATCCACAAACGCTTTAGCAGAAGTCTTGATATACAAATATTCCTACAAGGTTGGGTGGACTTCCCTTATTCTTTCTTCGCTCGTTAGAGTTATTGATTTCAGACGCAATCAACATTAATCACTCTGCCTGCTCGTCTGTATTACGCCACGCCCTCTTTCAAAACGTGATCCTGATTAATGTAATGGTAAGACTACGAAGAGTCACTTAATCACTAGTAATGTCAAGGATGCCTTCAGGTCTTCCCATCTCTTGCTACGAAGCAATTCTTGAAACTTTCTTGAAAACTGAAATTTTTGCACTTGCAATCGATTGGGTGTTTTAACACTTGCAAAACTTTTGGTTCCCATAATGTTTTTGGAGGGAGACATTATTCCTTACCAGTTTTCAACAGAATTCCTTGCTCGACAATTGATCCTATCTTACTTTTCCAGTTGCTCCCTCATCGCTACGAGTACAGAAAATTATTACTCTCAGCAAGCAATACTTCCTTTCTTGCTCTACCTTACAAACCAAGCATACATCTCGAGCTTTCGCGTAGATTTGTACAGCGACAGTGACCAGTTCAATGGGCACCACAATGACACTCACAAATTGAGTTCATTTTGTAAAATCCTTGTTGCAGATGTGGAAAGTGTGAGTGAGCCAGAATTTTCGGAAGCATTCTTCAACTTATTTACACCAAAGGATAACGAAGTTTCTAAAAGAGATGAAGATCATTACATATTTGTGACACGTAATGAATCACTCTCCACAAGAGTCCTGTATTCCCACATTTCTTACCAGTTGCGCTACAGAGTTGTCATTCAAACAGGTTCTCCTTCGTCAAATCCTCAAAACTTCGTCAAATCGTTGTGCACACAGTGCACAGAGAATCAATTGGTAAATTTCGATGTGAACCAAACAAAAGGAAATTTGTTGGCAAACCTATTTCCAGATTTTACTTTGGACTTTCATGGGTACAAGATGCGACTGTCTGGGCCCTCAAAGTATATTTCAACATTTGAAATGGTAAAGACAGGAGAAGGAGAGTACACTAACAAACGGGGTATACACACCCTGACTTTTAATGCTGTCGCTGGAAAATTAAACTTGAGTTACACGGTGCATCCGTGTTCGAGTTTTGGAAATGTTCCGTTGGGCACTACCGGGATGTTACTGAAAAATGGTACCTGGGCCGGTATGCATTAACAAAATTTAAAAAAGTTTTGCTTTCGCTAATGTGTGTATTTCCTTGAGTTAACACTATATTGCCATTTCTTATAGGATGTGTTGGAGATGTGATGCGTAATGTTACGGATATGAGTTTATCCATCAGTCCAGACGACCAAAGAGTTCGTGACGTCCACTTTAGCTCTGCGATTGGCTACAGCTACGCCACCTTCACAACAACCAAACCTGGATTCTCGTACTCTTGGAAAATTATTTTCACCGCTTTTAAACCGCTTGTGTGGACTCTGACCACTGTGTCCATTGTCGTAACGGCTATCACCATTTACCAAATGGATCGCTACTCAAGAACCAGCAATCTGTATGCAACCTTTCGAGTGTACGAAATTTCTATGCATTTGTCGGGATACTTACTAGCACAATCAATTCCGCCTCCGAAGTCTATTCCAGCCAAATACATGTATACTTGTTGGCTATTCTATGGGCTGGTTTTAAGTGCAGCATATGTGTGCAGTGTGCAGGCCCTTATTGTCTCACCAGGGCTTGAATTTGTTCCACGGACATTTCGAGAGTTGGTTGACTCTGGTTACAGTTGGGGCGCATCAGTTGGATTCAAAGAGAACTTGGGTGGGCAAGTGTTCAAAAACTCAAATAATTCCGTTGTGAGACATATATATCGAAAAATGGAAAGTGATGAAGGTGAAATTGCTTGCATCAACAAAGCAGCAGAACGAGGAACGTACGCCTGCTTTAACTGGGAAGTTATGCAAATGTTCCATCTAAAAACTAGATTCGCAGACAAAAGTGGAAGGTTCCCCTTTCAATCCGCGAGTGAAACGGCGTTCTTCGTTTCAATGAACTTTATCACGCGGAAACGTGAAATTTTTCGATCTCATTTCAACAACTTCATTAAAAATGCCTTTGACTCGGGCCTAGAGCAGCAGACCCTTGAAAGAGACTGGAGAAGCTACAGGGCGCAGCTGCTAAAAGAGGCGGAGAGAGGTGACTTCAAAGTGTTTCGAGTAAAACCGGTGGTCGATGGCCCGCAGCCGTTTCGACTGGAAGCAGTTAAAGGATGCTTCATCATATTGTTGAGCGGACTGGGAGTGAGCTTGTGGGCTTATTTAAGTGAAAATGTTTTATTTTATGCTAAAAGAAAAAGGGGTTGAAATGAGCACACAGTGAGCATGAAAGCTGTTATTAAAAGTTGCAGCAAGTCACATAATATTATGTGGCATTATATGAAGCAGTTTATTGCAAATTAATAATTACTTGGAAAGAGCCATGCTGAACATAAAAATTTAAGAAACCGGTATTTATCGATTGAACATAATGATGTTATTACCCTTTTGACTTTGACAGCTTTGTATATTTTAAAAACTCGTATACTTTAGTAATGTGCAAACTTTATGCCATGCATATTTCGGATGAATTGTGATTTATTATTACAGATCTACATTAATCAAGTATGTTTTTATAAATCATTCTAAACTCGGTTTATTTAAGAATTTCAAAAAGATTGCATGCAAATTATTTATAAACTGTCATTTTTCGGATTCCAGATACCATGATTGAATAATGGATGAAACCTTGTAATCTACGTGGTTTTTTCATGATTCGCCGTGTTAAAATATAATTTGAAACATTTACTTCATCAGAAAGATAATGTGGTGAAGCGATACCCTAGAATGACGCGACACAACACTTTCATTATTCACTTTCATAGAATTAAACACACATTCATAAGCTTTATAAGATGGTCGAAGACAGTGCTGTAATTCTCGTGATGGTAATTGTAAATCGCACCCACTGACAATGGCAATTGTGAATACTCCTCTTTAAGCCTTCACTGTATTTATTAAACTTTGACTTGAATCACCGATATCATTCATTGTTGCTTATATACATAAGCATTTCTTATTCATAGAAGCCTAATCGAACGCATTGCTTTTGCGTAAGAACATTCTTCTCCCACACATTAATATTAAATGTAAACAAGCGAAACTTGGTAAGTACTATATTCCTTTACATCGTAAAAACAATACCTTCCAGTTTTATATTTAGAAACAAAAGTAAAAAACTTAACGAGTTAATACAACCATTCCATAAAGCTTCACATTCCATTATTACTTCTATACAGGACAATCATTGCTCGTAGACTCTCAATACACCAAACTAAGCCGCTCACAATTAACCCTACAATCCAAATGACAAAACTTCCTCTTACCGTACTTAACCCAAAGGGCTGGGGTCCATCAATTTTATACTCTGTTTGAAAAATTGAAATTGTTCCATTTCTAGTCAATGTCACCAACTTCATTCTGTACTCCCTCCAGTCATTTATTACTGTTTGGTGCACCAACCCGGAGTCAAAAGAGTTTCTCATGTAATTGTTGAAATGCCAGCGAAATATTTCCCGTCTTCTCGTAATGAAGTTCAAAGTGGTAAAGAACAATGTTTCACTTCCCATCTGAAACGGATGACGTCCACTTTTGTCGGCGAATGTCGTTTTGAATGTGAACAGTCCCATGATATCCCAATTGAAGCAAGCGTACTTTGTTAAAGCTGCCCTTCTCATACAAGCCAAGTCATCGGTGTCGCCCTCCATTTTCTTATAAATACTTTTCATTACATGATTTTTTGAATTTTTAAAAATCTGCTCCCCCAAACCAACCCGGAAACCGGTGGCCGCTCCCCATCTATAGTCTGGAGCGGAAATCAGCTCTGAAAGGGTTTTTGGGACGAATTCCATCCCCGGACTTACGATTTGTGACTGAAGGCTGCACACATACGCGGCGCTAATCACGAATCCGTAATATAACCAAAAGACAACTGCTACTCTCGAAGCAATCGATTTCGGAACAGGGATTTCTTGACCAACCAAATATCCAGTCAATTGAATGGATACATATATAGCGCAAAGGCTTGAATCCATATTTTTCCCACGATCCACACCGTATATGACAATCGCACTGAATATAACACTCAAAATGACAAGGAGCCAGACCAGAGGTAGAAATGCGGTGAACATTGTTTTCCACGAGTAATAAACTCGAGGTTTCGAAGTAGTGAAGGCCACACAGGTGTAACCCATTGCAGAAGAGAAGTGAACACTTTCAAATCGCTTCTCGTCTGGACTAATTGATAAACTGATGTCTGTAATATTTCTCGTTATGTCGCCCATGCATCCTGAAATATGAAAAGAGAAAATTATTTTAGTCAATTCAATAAAAATATGTTTTATCGTTTGTCTACAAACCTCCCCACGTCCCATTTTCCAACAGATTGCCGGAAGATCCTTCTGGAAAGTTTCCAAATTTTGAGCACGGGTGAACGGAGTAACTGATATTCAGTTTTTTCGCAACAGTGTTAAACACGGCAGTATGAAGACCCCTTTTGTGACGATACTCTCCTCCAACTTTCTCCATCTCGTAGGTAGCAATGTACTTGTTGGGTCCTGAAACGCGGACTTTGTGCTGATGCATATTTCGAGTAAAGTCAGGGAATATGCTTTCGATGCCTCTTAGGGTTATTGGAACATCAACTATTTTATCTGTTGCGCAATAAATGCACAATGTTCTCACAAATGAATCTTGCGAATTTAAGTGAACTACAATCTTATACCGTAATTGAAAGAAAAGATGAGTATACAAAAGGATATTGGACAAAGCCTTGGTACGAGTTACAAAAATATAGTAATCCTCATCCCTTCGCGTTATTTCTTTCTTTAATGGAGTCAACAAGGTGGAAAACGACACGGAGAAAGTTGGCTCTTGAATGCTGCCAACTTCAGTGATTGACAACATGCAAAATGAGCTGAGTCTATGGATGTGTTTGTAACTGTTTAAACTCAGGGGAGGCTTGTGTAATGAAATGTAAAGAATTGGAATGTTTGATTTTTTTGTGTACTGTAATAGGCTTGAGATTATTGAGTTTTCTGCCACACTTTCTTCTGTGCTCGTCATGATTATGGTGCAATCGCGGAAATGAGAATGGAACAAGTTGGTTATAAATTGAAGGTGTATTAGTGACGGAGACTCGGGTGGCACCAACGGTGAAAAACAGTTTCCTGATTCCCATGAACAGCCGAGCACAAATAGAGCAAATACTAGAGTGTATTTGTCCCAGTCCATCGGGTCACGATTTAGCAACATTTTGAGACTTAAACTTTTGGGGCTCCCTAATTCATGAAGTGTCAGCTTCGAAGTGGTCACCGGTGGCTGGATTCCGAGCGTTTGATTGGTTATTAGTGAAGCACTATTTGACATATCAAACCGTGCCTCACCGCCACAGAAGCCATCATATCAGATTTCTACGATAAGACAAGGAGATGATGGATGGTTGCAAACACAATTTACGTAACTTGATACTGTCGCAGATAGCGAAAGATAGCAGCAAATGAATTGATCACCGGACCCAAACATATTTTATTGTTGTTTATAAAGTATCTAAATGTTGACTTACAGTTGACGTGACGATTCAAGAATACAAGAAAATATTGTAGAACATATTGAAACTCTATATAAATATACGTCACTAAAATGACGATATATACATACATACGTCGTATTTTCTGAATGCTCTATACACAATACCAGTTTTCAGACTCTGCTCAATTTGTTGTGAATTTATGTAATGCATAAACCACGCGTTTTTTCATACAGAAGCCAGTGTGGTGTAGCCTGAAACATTTCAAATTGCGGAACGAGTTTTAGTTTGGAATTTAGCATCTACTAACCGATGTGTGGGTACAAGCAGGCACTTTTGCGACCATTTTGATGGATGCGTTAATGGTTTTAATATTCTCCAGTAAACTATTGAATTTGCAGGTGCGAGTTAGTTATGAAAGATCATGTTGTCAAATTTGAAAGGATGCAACAACTACTTTTATCTGTAAATATGTTAAGAATAATCGATCTAGGTAAATAATAGACGAATTATGATAAAGGATTTTTTTGGCCTTGAAACTCGAATTACTGATAACATCTGTCTGGAGTTGCGTAAATCTATCCAAAAGTATTTAAGATGATAATCGTAATCTTAATGCTTTTTATCAGCTTCTTGTCGGAATCCAGAATTGCATTGTAATTTATTTATGGTAACTTCAAATGCGTCTTCCTTTTCGGGAATTGGAGGCACTATTTGAGACCTGTGACACTACTTATCCAGTATTTTTTAACTTCATGCTATAACACTATACAGATATAGGGTCTACCTGCTTCTGCCAGCTATAAAGCATGCTGCTGGGCGTTATGTTAATCAGGATTGAAACAGATGGATGGGCGTCAACAATAATTAATACGTGTTCTAATTTTATTTTTGCTGGAACATATTTAACACAAGTTTTATATATAACCCGGATTCGTTGGGTTCATAGTCATGATATTAACCACAACCATAGTCCTTGACACTTATAGACTCATTGATCCACTAATGTGTTGGGACAGTTTTGATAATATAAGAAACGGAAGCGGTAGCGGTCGGGAACCGGCCATTTACAAGAGTATGTTTTGTAATGCTAACCACAGGAGCACGGAATCCATTAATAAGATGATGTTTGCAGAAGCGTAATAGGCTAATCTTTTCAAAGCACTTTTCTATTTTCAACTAAAATATCTACTGTACCAAAATTCTTTAAAAAAAGGAGCCATTTGAGGCATATTATGTATAATATACATACACATATATACATACTAATATGTTCCACACAGATTTCTCACATTAATTTCTTTATGAACGATTCTCAAAATTGAAAGCAGAGCCTCATTAATAGCCTCAACGATATTCTTCTCCAGCGCTAACCTAAGCTATTTTACATTGGTGGTCTGAGTAATTAGAGTGCGTAATCGGTACTAATTAGAGGTAGTCGACTTGCCCATGCAACCGCCATTACGAGGTCTAGCCACGGACAGAGGACTGAGGACTGAGACTCTTGTAATAAATGGTACTTCTACAAAGCTAATGGCAGCTAAATGAGCTCCGTTTCTTGCATCTACTTAGATACCATCAGGTCCTGTGTGGTGTAACGATTTACTCCATATCTATGAGCAGTGTACAAGCACACTTCCGTCACACGTGGTGTGCTAATACTGTGAAAGAAAAGCTGCTAAAAAGTGTTGCACAAAATTCATAAAAAATGCAACGATCCATAAACCCCAGGTCCACAATTTATTCAGACCGACTACCACAACTGCGACAGTCTACCAGAACTGGTGGAAGGCACACGCGTCTCCATAATCCTTCCGAATTGCATGAAATCCGAAATGCAGTTCGACACCACGAAAGGGGATGCAGACATGGCTTCATCAGATTTCTAACCTACGGGATCGCCTTCCTGGTGGGGGTTGCATTCATCAATGTTTTAAACACTTTGAGTGACACTGCAAACGAATGGAAGAGGCAACAACATCAAATCCCGGTAGCACCTAAAAATCTATTCCTCACGCCCTTAATTGAAGGGGGCAACTTTAGCGAAGCCAGGACATTGTCGAGAGTTCATTTATTTCCGGAAGTGGAAAGTTACAGTGGTTTCTTCAGCGTGGATGAGAGCTGCAAATCTCATTTGTTCTTCTGGTTCTTCCCAGCCGCTGTACGTGGGACAGTAAAGCATGTTTCATTCTCCCCATTTTATTTTATTCATTCTGTACAACATGTAATGATTGTTGTTTCTGATATGTAATGAAGTCAGGAAACAAGTCCGCCCCGCTTTTACTCTGGCATGGAGGAGGACCTGGAACAACGAGTTTACTGGCTTTGTTCCAAGGAACTGGGCCTATCACTTTGGACAACGAAGGCAACACATGGGTTTACAGTAATTCTTCGTGGAGTCAGAGCAGGTCGGTGTTGTACTTGGATAGTCCTGTTGGAGCAGGTGAGTTCTGAGACCACTAAATAATTCAGGAGTCAAGAGGCTTGTAATTTCATATAAACTACCCACACGCTGTACAAACCAATTTCGATGTTCATGTTGAAGGATTCAGCTACACTGAGAAAGGGGACTTGTGCTACGCCTTTTCAAGTGATGATGTGGCCGACGCAGTCATTAACGCTTTGCGCCAGTTTTACCAGCTATTTCCGGAGTATCAGCCGAATGACTTTTACATTTGCAGCTCATCTTATGGAGGTAATTAATATGTAATTGTAGCACCAACATGCATATATTGAATATTGTGCACATACTAAAAAGCGGTGTTACATCATTCTGCGACTTTATAACATAATTGCAGGGAAATTTGCACCAAACATTGCATGGCGGATTGACGACGACAACAAGATCGACCACATGTACGGAAACGCATCTTCCATCAATCTCAAAGGCATCGTGTCCATTTCGGGATTCAGCGACCCTATCAATCAGATCGATTACGGAGAGTTTTACCATACTCTTGGTATCATTGATGATGCAGATTTAGAATACTTCAAATCGCAGCAGTCATTAGCCAAGGCGTATCTTAAAGTACACGGTGTGTATGGAGCTTATGTTGTGCGTAATTAGTAGTTTAACAATTCTACAAAGTCTGGTAATTGCCAAAGAGTTTTTTTGAATTTGGAAAATATGTTGCACAGCTTATAGATCCTCTGGTAATAGGAGGTTTACACGGGGAGACGTCCTACCTGCGGAACATCACTGGAATAGAATATACCTATAATTTTGTCAAGGACTTGAGTCATCCAGGCATGCACGCGTTTACACATAGGCACGAAAAATTCCTGAACCGGGCCGACGTTCAAGCTGCCATTCACGTTGATGCAAAAACAATTGGACGAAACTTCTCCACAGGGAGCAACGTCGTGTATACCAATCTTCTCGCAGAACTCTACAAATCCATCACACCCCGACTTCAAGAGCTGCTCAATTCAGGGCTCAAGTGTTTGTTCACTTCGGGTCAACTCGATTTAGTAGTTCCGCACACAACTGTGTCGAAATTTTTAAGCGAGCTGAAGTGGAACGGAAGCGCTGTATATAAAAATGCGACGAATATGTTGTGGAAGCACAATGAACAAACTGTGGGTTACGTGAGATCTGCAAATAACTTAAAATACGTTTTATTCAGGAATGCAGGTCATCATCCGTTTGTGGATCAGCCCGAACTTATTAGGGATCTTGTTCTAACGTTTACCTCATAGATAAACACAGCGGTAAGAGGTAATTGATATAGACTGCTATAGATTGAAGTGAGAGAGTAAAAATGACGAGTGGGTTAATCTCAACGTAATAACACAGGTTGGCAGCAATGGGTGCGTAAATCGTTTTCCAGAGTGAAGTCTGAATTTTTAATTTATATTTAGAGATTACCTGAATTATATAACAAACAAATGTCATTAATAGTCATTCAGTTTGCACGAATAAATCCGACTCATTCCAAATATAAGCATCCTACGGGTATTACAATTAATGTTTCATTTTCAGCTCCACATGAGCATATAAAAAAACTACTCGAATATCCGATCAATTCTATTTCTGGCGAACATAATTGGCAGTGCTACAAGTTCCCGTCCGATGAGTCCATAGTATCCGTAATCGGCAACTGAAATCCTTACCTTCCTGTAATTGCCTGAAAGTCTGACAACCTTACCGAAAAGTTACATATAAATTAGCCGAGTGAATTCTGCGGAAAAAGTGCCCTTTCACCAGTAGTGAGATAAAATGGGAATTACCTAAGAGTTAATGGGGAGTTAGCGAGCCTGTAAAGAAAAAACACTTTCTCTGGAAACTTTCAATGAATTATTCTTACTTATATACATATGTAATGTATTTATATCGACGCAAACACTATGAGTTTACAAAGTCGCTGATCTCACTCCTTCTAAAAACTTTTATCCAGGATTTCCCAGGTCTCAAATGAGTTTTCTACATTCCTTTCGACATTTCGATAAAAATTCCTAAAATCCGGTAAGTTCAAACGGTGCTCTCAATGTTTATTTTTTATTCACTTTACTTTTAATTGGGTTCGACGTAATTGTATGGATTCATAAGATCCTAGATCGGTTTTGTAAAATTACTTCAATTTTTTTATTAGAATATGTATTAGGTTTGTTGACCTTAATTAAACATGGTTTGACACAGATGAAACATTGTGTAAGTAATTTTTAGATGTTTAAACTTTATGATACACATAATAACGAGGTCCAATATTTTTTGCTGATTTAGGTTAGTTTTTTAGTGGATCATGCATTCCAGCATAAGGTCGTACACAACATTAGGATTTAAACACTTTACAAAATGAAAGCTCTGCTTGAATTTATCAATCTCAACTCTGGTTTACCTATGTAATCTATTCAATTTAATTTTCACGCACAGATCAAAAGCTAATTGATTACAGTTGATATAAAAACTAGGCAATTTGATTATTTCCTCGATCACATTGTTTCACATAACCTTTACACCAAACACGAAGCCGGACTTTTAATTGAGGTGACAGTTAGTTTACGTTTAACCCTGGAAATTATTGATTATTGGAAAAGATAGTCTTACGATTGCCTAACGAGATCTCTCTATTGTAATTAGTATCGTAGGATTAGGAGCATCACTTTTGGCATTCTTGAATCTAATAAGTTCCAGTTCTCATCAAAACGATATGGTCTCTTTTCTATGGCTTCGTTCTAATTACCTATTGACTGACGGATTTTACTTATTCACTATTTGAAAATTGATTTTCAATTACGGAGATTTGAAGAAAGAGCTATGCATTAGTAGACTTGTCAAAATTGCTAACTTAATCAGCATTCACACTACCCATTCACCTTTGACTTTAACAGCAATACTATCTATCATTTTCACAAAACTGACAAAACTGTTTTAAAATTGCAAGATAATGCAACTTAAAACGAAGCCTGGTAGACAGAGTGCTATTATTATCTTTCATTTCTAAATTTCATTAAGGTTCGTATAAAATTCAGGAAATTCATTGAGGTTCGTATAAAATTCAGGAAAAAGCATGCGCTATCAAATTCCTCAAAGAAAATATAGTTTCACGAACCGTAGTAAATGTAGGAAGACAGATTGAAACGATTCTGTCTAAAAAAAGACTCAAAAGCTTAAAAAAATCCTTTATAGCGATTCTCTTACATAAGACATTTCTGACTCATCAAATCCTTTCTTTTTCCGTCAATCCTATTTCTCCCCACGCATTTGCCAAGAAGATCGTCTTGAAATTTCTCCAAAGGAATTCCATTAATCCACTTCCCCTCCATTATCTACCTTTTCCAGGAATCTCCCTTTTGTTGTCATTTCCGAAGTTCGGATATTTGCTTCATTCACAACCTATTGCACTACCTTTTAATGCGAGTTTGCGCAATGTTTCTAGTAAATTCAAATGTTTCAGCCGAAACAAAGCCGAGGAAAAGATCAAAGCTATCAGAAACCATTTCACGGCATTTTCCACATATCAATTATTGCTACCTACGTAGACAGCATTACCGTACAGACTTTCACTTGTGTAGTAGTCCTGTTTGATATACTCTTACAATAACACTAACTATAGCCTCTTTGATTTCATTTCGCATCAATACCTCTCTTCCCTTCTTTTTGTAAACTGCTCACCGCCGCCAGCAAACTACTAGTAGAAACATGCTCAATCCAGTGTTCTAACGAACCACAAAACAACGAGGACAAAGTAGATCGTGAGAAAAACGTCGCAAATGCACACGATACGAAACATGGCAAGGAGGAGATAAAAGTTAAATCTGTCATTCTGCACCGACATCGGCTTCCAAGGGACATCATTGATGAATCCAGTCACGTTGAGTGTGACACAAAGAAATACTAGCAGACTAACCGTTCCAAGGATGTTCACCAGAACCCACAAAGTGCCTGGAGTTTTGCTATGCTAAAAAACGACACACAAAAAACACATCGAACATATTACAACTGTGTCAACACTTGCACACTAAAGAATTTTTTCCCTACATTTACATACGGACGTAAGAAGCACTTAGGACAACGAATTTGTTTCATGTGCAAACAATACCATACGATACTCACTAACAGACTTTGTCTCTTTTCAATAAGTATGGTGTGCTATACAAAGCACTATTCTTATGTTTTACATACGGCAGAATACAAACAGCCTACACTCGCAGCATGCTTCTTTATTGTTGCGCCATGCTACATCCATTTCCTTGAGAGGTACAAGTTTCTTTTGATGATTTGTATCAAAACGTTTTCAGATGGGAGCAAAAAGAGAAAACAAAGAAGAGAAAGGAGAGAGTCGTACACAAAAGTAGACTTGTGTGAGATGCATACGGAGATTTACGCTTTTATTCTGCTTTCTCCGTAAATAACCGCGTCACGACACAGAGATTTGTAGTACTAGATATTATGCAAACCAATATCGTTTGTTTCACTTCCCTGCACGCTCAGTGTTTCTCAGTGAGCAACAACCAGCGGCAGAGAAGTTGGTGCCAGCAGTGCACATTATGTTCGAATGCTATTTCCAAGATTTCATTTCAGATGGATCCCATTTCACTTCGACTCGCGCCTTTCTCTTCAGTGGTTTTTGGTTTACGTGGCGTTGTCTCTGTAATCAATATCCTTGAAAGGAATGAATTCAGGAGAAGACGTGAAGTACAGTTTCACAATGACAAGAGTTTGGAAAACGAGAGGTAGAAATAGAACATAATTTTGTCTGATTGATTAGTTGATGGCTTCAGTGTTTTAGAGTGACAGAGGAATGCTAACTGCTACAAGAACGAATATTGAAGATGTAGTGTCTTTAATTTACGTTTTATTACACTTGTCCCCGGAGAAGTACACAGAGTTGAGGCGGATTAATTTGGAGACAAAAATTGTGTGCAAAGAATTCTTAATAGCAACAAACCTAAAATTCAGAACAAGGCGCATCCTCAATTCAACAGGGAACTGGTACTGAGCATGGAGAAAAGAAAAATAAAAATAATTGCACGATGTATTCAACGAGCCAGATATAATGTGACAATGACGATATTATCAAGTTTCCTTTACAAATTCAGGATGGAACGAAAAAGGAAGGTGGATGATCGAAAGACGTGCTTTATCGTTATGATCCAAAAAGGAATAAAATATGAGTCTAGTCTCAGGTTTAGAATAGTCGACACACTTTCATGTGGAATATACAAATCTTTCAAGTTTCCAGTCCTAGAAAAAGTCCCAGCGGCAGAGGAAATTCGAGCCTGTGAAAAATCTCACTCACACAGTCTCTGACGATCATCATTTTCCCTTAACAAATCCAATCTATCTCCCAAGGACATGTTGGGTAGGGGAACGTTGTCTTTCTGAATATAATATTTAGTATTTTTCCATGCTGCTCAATAACGTATGTTTCTCCTTTTCTGTAGCTTTAAGCCCACGCGTGTGTGACAGTGATGCACAGCGTCTCATAAATCCAATCAAATTTCAGAGTAGCTTCCAACAAGCCAAGATTGTGAAAGTTATAGACGGGCGTGTATGGCAAAATGATAAGTGTCATCGTCTACATTTGTAAGTCATAAAGACATGAGCAGCTTACTAGAACACGGAGACGCGGAAAGCTTTTCATACAAGATCAAACTTCACCACAGATTCTTTCGCCAAACAACTGTCGCTTTCTCCGTAAAGCCTGGGTCGACATATGGAGAAAGGAAAAGGAGTTCAGAAAATCATTAAATCTACTCACTCAATCAGTGTGTTTCTCTATTGAACTGCCTCAGGAAAAGTAAAAGCAACTGTGAACTGTGATATCATCCATCCACTTCGTTTCCATTGTATTATTCTTTGGAAGTCTCGCAAATATTTATTTCAATAGCCGCATATACCTAGTTTAGTAGTTAAACATTGGAGGGTATATTTCAATTAATAGTAACAAACATCAAATAAGCCCAGTATTATGTTTGCTTGAAGCTTGTTTGTTTGATGCGTTTTTGAGCCTTGAAACAATAACATCAGAGCTCACAGTTTGTGCTTTCACCTGAAAACGAAAAAGTGTTGCCATCTTAAAAACATACCGAAAATACACTTTCTAGAAGGGCAAATCCCCCAATTACCACATGATTGTGTGCACAGATAATATCTAATGAATTACTAAAAGGATCCTTTCAACATCAACTAGTTCTGTCAATATAGAAAAGATGCTGCTTAAATATAATGTAAAATACGATGCGTTTTGGTGCATGAGATAGGTCTGATAATTAAAGAGCCAGCAGTTATGATAAAAAAGTACAATAAAAGGTTTTTAGAGATTTTTTTCCTATTGCTTTTACACACAGCGTAATTGACAAAAATGTATTTCAGTACCAGATCAGTAAAACAAGTGCGCGTGATCACGTGGAGTTCAAATAGGTAGGTGCATACATATGTATCTACGTGTATTTTTCTGTTAATTTGGTTATAATGTGTTGAGATTCTTGAGACAAATCACGGAGGTCGTTAGCTGCTGGAATTGGAGAAGTTGGTGTCACTGCTTTCAATCACTGACATTCGAAATTGCGAGTGGAACAGGATGTCTTAACAGCTTGGCAGCAGCTTCCATCTCTCTGTAGCAGCATCTTTGTAGCATTTAGCCTCGAAAGTTATTTACACACTTATGCAAGATCCATATTGCATATTGACGAATTGATATAAATCAAAGTGTTTTAGTCGGAAAAAATCAAGTTTGTACATCATTCATCCAAACCCATTTCAATACAACTGCAATCTCGTTTTGCATACAATCGTACATACCTAAGGATCGTTAACGTGAAACTGGAAACACGTAGTATTGAGTACCCAATGTTATAATTGGTAGAATAGAAAATAGTAATGGGACAAAACGCTGCAAATAAATGAAATGTAGCGCGCCCTTAAGGAAATATGAAATCCTCCCTACACTCATCCAATTTATTTGGTCGCTCGATCGGAAAATTGGGATCCGCTTTCACTTACTACCAAAAGTTCCAATTTCGAGATCGAACTGATTTCACGCGGGATATTTTGATGAATGTTTTTATAGTTTGTAGCTATCGTTGCTCTACATAGTTTTGTCACATTTTACGATAGATATAGGAAGTAAATATAAAAGTATTAGTTTATAAGTCTATTCGTTTTACAGTAGCATATATTGATTTGACTTACTTGCATATCTTTTCAATGTTGTACATTACATACATGTATGTATGAAGATGAGAATGTCTCATTGCAAGTTAGACAACTAAAAAAGTTTATCAAAATGGCCTTGATATCTTTTAGTCTTTCGTGATCTGTGGAACTAATTAAGAACAACACACGGGCGGAATGGCAGACTACAGGTCTTGGTTGGTGGTAGGAAATTTGTCTTTAGTATGCATTCATTTTCATCATTTCTGGTAAGATTTTCATACAGGCGGTTATGCTCATAGGAGCATTGAACGAATGCGACTGTGAACAACGTTAGAAAAGTCTTCACCGATTTGACTATGCACAACGAGAAATGTTATAAACAGGCTGGTGAAGATTGCATTTGTTGAATGAAGCAATAGGCTTCCGGAAAATGAAGGAATAGCGGAACTCGCCTACACTCATTGTGAATTTAATAGGTGAAAGTTAGTTTTTTGTGCGATAAAATTTTTTAAAATCTTGTTTGCGTATGTACACATCGAACGTTATATTCTTCCTTAATATGCTTATCGCAGTTTCGTATTCAATTGGATTTTCATTAAGTAGTAACCTCGTTTCAATGTGATTACGTGGTTGTTTTCATTTCATCAACCTCGACGGTTTCGGTCTTCTGGCGAATTCTCACAGACAACGCAGTCCCTATAAGACTTTTAATTGTTTGTGGCCTGGAGGCAAAAGAAGTTTCATAATTCTGTAGCTAACACATATAATTAAGTATTCGTTCATATCATATGCACTAACAACCAACGTTTTGGTTCTCTCAAAACAAGTCGTCATCATATTAATTATATTCGAACAAATGCTACATTCTACCGATTCATTGTAGAAGATGTACATATATCATATGTGTTTGAAGTTTTAAAATTGACATATGCTCTGTCGGTTCTATATGACTGACGCAGTATCACAATATACATCGTCAACAATATAAAACTGGATCAAAAGTGTACGATTTATACCATTTATAAGTATGTGGCCTTCTGCACAAATCAACTTCTCTTGACAGCAGACTTTGTTGAGTGGGCAAGTTCTGATAATCGCTTTAGTTGTATACAACATCGAACGAAGTAAGTTGAGCATTTTGGATCTTTGGTTTTTACACTATTTTATCTTAATCAATAAATCCTTTAGCTTTGTAACCCACAGTCATATGTATTTAATGTCGCATTTGTCTACTCCATAAATACGAGAGTCTGTGAAAGATACTACGCTTCTGCATTTCACATTTAGCGACTTTCACAAGCTTTTGGCAATCATCTAAAGTCAATTATTTGCTACCCTTTTATCAAAGTGACTTGTTCCAATGTAAATAACGTAAGTTGAGACATTTTGGTTTCCCTTTGCCTAACCGAAATCATATGATTTTCATCGAAGCAGAAGCTAACCGCTTCTGCACAAAGTAAGGAGAAAGTGAGTTTTTTTGCTTTTGAGCAGGTTTTAAGAACGATATTAAAACTGAAACTGACAAACAGACACACAAGCATGTTGCATTATATCCAGTGATGCCCCGGCCGACCGGACCCCTAATGGTAGCGGGGGCGAGTGAAAGATATTTGGCTGAAAATTGGTACACTGGTGTATTTTGATGCGGGGAACTCGAATCCGGTGAG
>JAHZMW010003380.1:0-20830 GCA_027743745.1 Alloscopus bannaensis | reverse complement strand
TATAATGGATTTCTTATACATAAATAATATTGTGTGACGCAACAAAAAAGTATGACAACCCTTGAATGTATTTCCCTACTACATATCTCATTATGAAAATGTATATTGTGCATTTATCTTGTATATCGATTCCTTTAAGTGTAACATAATCACAACAAGAAACTCGGTGTATACTTATTCGTGTAGAGTGATGGAGACAGACGTAGAGATAAACCACATTGTAATATGTGTTTCATAAAAAGTGGGACAGAATAATATTTCAGTATTTAGGCTGTGTAAAGTGTGTGTGTGTGTGTAGAACGGAGGAACAAGTATTTGTCAAGTCATTACACTGAGAATTGACGTATTGGGTGAGAGGAAAACACAGTTTTTAAAAAACCATGTAAATTTTTGTGGTGCACTCATCCTTTCAAAAAACATGTCTCGCGTATTATATTATGTACCTACACTCATACATTACTACGATTTATAACAGAAAAAGTCATTTCGGTTTTTTGTGTGGAAAATGAAAAGTTTTAATGAACCCATTCGATAACTTGATGAAGTATCGCGAGAAAGACAGGATGATGAATAAAGAGAGAGAAAAAGTTTTTTTTCAGACGCTTCTTGGGAACAAAAAAAGACAAGAGGCTTACACGATGATGATGATCATTTTCTTTCAAAAACTTTTTCATCAGCATTAAAAAAAGTATCCACGGACAACTTGTACATTCTTTCTAGCTTCTGGCAACAGAAGTGGCATCCGAGCAAAAACTTGCAGCAAGTCATTTAATTTACTGTTTTGAAAGGTCACATACACACACAAATCAAATCAGGACGACGACCACTTGCTCCCTTTCAACTAATCACATCAAGCGAAGTGTGCAGTTTATAAAAATTTCACTTCCACTCTCAACATGACGGAGACGGAAGCGACGGATCTCCTCTCTTACCTCAAGTCCACGACGGATACCCCTTCCAAACAGAATGCGAAGGAGCCTCTCGAGAGGAGCGTGTTCGACTCGTGTCAGCATCCAGTGGTCGTTGATCCGACGGATGTGCCGTGCAGCCACTTTTTCCAGCAGCGAGGAGCGATTGACTTCAAAACGTACTTGAGACTTAAGTAAGTCACTCTCGCAAAAGACGCACACAAGTTTAATATCATTGCACGTACTACAAAGCAATAGGCCTTCTTGTGTTAATATTTTTCACGCACACAAAGCTGCATAATAATATTACGCATTCATTCCCAATTTTGGCATATATTACACAAGATGAGAGATTGTAAAGGTGCTGAAGGGCATATCACCGTATCGAACGAATTCATTTGGAGTCAGAGCAGGTACGCACATCACATTGAAATTAGGATAACAGCTTGTGATCAGCGCGTATAACAACTGGCTTTCAGCGATCAGCTAGAATTATTATCTGTTTCTTTTCTTCTCTCTGTTTCAACCTGTCATCTCATATTTTCCTCGCGGTGGCATATTGGAGACTGTATTGTGCACTATATGCGTGGAAAGAGATTTATTGGCATGATCATCGTCATTTCATAAAAAGCAGTGTTTTTCTTCTCCTCGATCGAACACATACATGTGTGTCTCGTAACGAGGATCAAGAACATATGCAAAAAGCCCCGAGCTTACACACTTCTCTCCACTTACTCTCTGCTGCTGTACACACATGTCTCCTCTAATTTTGTTTCGGGTTGAGCATTCACGTGAGACACACATACGCACTTGTGCACAAGTTGTCTCTATGCAAAGAGTATCCACGTAACAACACAACACACACATCCTTATGAATTTTCATATTATGCAAACCACGTCCAATATTTTTCCTCCTTGTCGGCTCTCCTCTCTCTCTCTGTCGTCTCTCATTTTTGACTGTAACCAGTGCTTGTGCTGTCACATCAGAAACTCATTAATAATCTGTGTCTACTCGTATGGAAAAAAGGATGGTAGCAAACCATGTCCACACATGTATTACATTACATTGTTTCCCAAAACCGCTACGAAAAAAATTGACTTTGAAAGGCACCAAGTCGCGCGAGAGAGCATACATTATTATTGCAACAAAAGGTTACAGAATGGAAGTGGGGGTGCCTCCGGACTGCTCCTCTTTCACCGGCCGTCCCCCATTTTCATAATTTACGCTACTGCACTGCAACACGAAGCCTGGCTCCCATTTTCGCCTCATATATTCTAACTTTTTTACGACGACGATACGAGTAGAGTACAAGAATTGGCAGCTTACTCCATTCTTGGAGCATTTTTTAGGAGAGATACTTTTGAGAAAACTGGTTCGGTTTAAGAGTTACCATTTTCGTCCCGGATGAGCACCAGCACCACCATCGTCGTCGCATCGTCATCTTTTCGTGTTGATGATGATCGTATATGCAGAGCAGAATGTTCGCGTAATGGGAACGTCTTTTTCTCCACAGTCTTCCGGCTTGCATATTAATTAGAGTGGTGAAATAAAACCACTGAGGGAATCCAAAAAGGAGCACATCTAGCTTTCTCTTGTCTAGCACACACGGAAAGCTTTCCATTAACGGATGATGATTGTGTATATAAAACTCCCTCGCTCCTTTAGTGCTTCACCCAACTAATTGAGCTCGTAACACACGATCACTACCACGATGAGAACGAGAGTCTCAGGATATGCTTGTGTTGGAGTAGTGGCACCGTATTGCCTCTCTACTTTTCCACAGACTTTTTGCATAATCAGCTTCGCTCTTGTTTGGGTTGGAAACTTTGAAGTGGAAGCTAGTGGAGAGAGAAGAGGAAATAGGATCTTTTGGTCAAGGCTCATATACTCCAAATGTACTCATCTTCTCAGAACTCCTCCAATTGAACGAGTCATTTTGTATGCAGTGTCATGTATTGGAAAATTTCACATTCGCCAACATCAAATCATGCGTGCGGAAGAAGAAAGGAAACAATATGGGCGCAGTTGTTTATATACGACAAACTCGATGGATAAGAGCTACAATTCATCATTGGACTTGTATTTAGTAGATCTACTGAACTAAGCATACACTCACTTTATATTTGAGGTAGATATGCATGAAATCACGCATAGAGAGAAGTTCATTTCCGGTCTCGTATTGTTTACACTCTTGCAAAGAGACGAGTCCGAAACATTTTAACAATATCTCTTCCCTTTGAGCTCATTTATGTGCAGAGAAAGCAGGATAATATGCAAACACTGTGAGATGTTTTTGTGCTCACTTTCCTATTTCAGAATGACTTGTAAAGTTAGTTTCTGGATGTAAGTGAAAGTTTACATATTTGTGTGCTTATCCGTAAGCATAGGAGAGAAGAGCGCCTGGCCATCATTCGCTATCATGCTGCCGTAAAAATTCAAGCCGCTTGGCGTGGCTTCCTTATCAGGGACAACATGAAAATTCTTCACGACTGTGCGACGAGAATCCAGGTTCTCACCAAATCTACTATAACAAACTAACGAAAAACAGCGCCATTATTGTATGAAGGTGTGTAAACATCAAGTGGAATCGTGTGTAGGCCATGGTACGAGGATGGAATTCAAGAAAAAAGTGGCGGAGCGCTGCTAAAGTACGTGAGAATCAAAGGATTATGTCTCTTCCCCTAGAAGATGACCATTAATAAACAGAAAGTTGACAACTCTCACGTTTCCTCGTTTTTGCAGAGCATAATGGACATTCACCGAATCGAACAGATGAACATTGCGGCCACAAAGGTGACACGAAATGCCAATTCTCTTCCAAAATGATGAAGTCATTAAAAATATCCTCTGTTGCTCCCATCTCCTAGATCCAAGCCGCTTGGCGAGGATACTGGTCGCGAAAAACAAAGTTTAACTTTGCAGACTACAAAAAGATCCAGCAGAGAAACGAAGCCTTACGGCGCTCCATCGAGGTATACCAGCTCTCACATTTCTTCCATGAATCTATTATCTTTTATTGAAGTGCTTTACGGGCATCGTTAAATCCGGAGAAAAGCAAGGTGTAAAATGTGACAAAAATGAGAAACTGGGCAAAGGTTGTTCGAAGAGTCAGGTGAAATGTTTTAATGATGTGCTACAGCAGCAGTGTGACCCACTCTATTCACGCACGAGGAAGCATCTTTTTTTCTTTTTTGTATCGGCGGTTGAGTATCGAGTCACCTCGTTATATTGTCTTTTAAGTGTCGTATGTACGGCACATCATTAAAATTTATTGATGTTCCATCATTACGTTGAGAGAGGGAGCTTCATTACTGTATATCATTGCTAGAGAGTGTGAGGGTTCCTTTTTTTCTGCAGCGAATCAATGAGCTGGAGGCAGCCCTGCTTAAATCATTAGAGCTGCCTTCGTCTCGCGACAGCATGCTCCAAAGTGACAGCTCGCTAACTCAAGAGGAATCCCAAAAGTCGGACTCGTGTGCAGACTATTATTATGACACGACATCAGGTCCCCCGCCAACGGTCCACTCTACCTACATGAACATGAGCCCCAGCGTGGAGAAATTGTTGATTGACAAGTTTCCCGAGTTTTTCCACTCCATGTCGGCTGACTCGCGGATTGTCGAGCTGTACGCCTTTCTCGCCAGCATGGAAACTGAGCTGAATGCAGAGAAGGAGCTGGAGATTCTCGCACGGAAACTTGGAGGCGTTCACAAGTTGACTCCGGACCAAGCCCTGCGGCTCGAGGAGAGTCGGAGGATACAGCGGCAGCGGGCTAATGTCATTTTGGACATGGCTCGAGTGATCATGTTGGGACCTCTCAAGGCCACGCTTCAAGAGAGGGATTCTGTTGACGCTATGTTCTACCCTGTTGTGCAGGATCGCGAAGATGTTCCTCAGCCCGATCCTAGAAAAGGTAGGACACAAACTAGCTTTCCTTTTTTTAAAAAAATGCTGATACATCGTGTTTTGGTAGAGAACAAGAAATTAGGTGTTCTCCTTGTGCTCTTCCCTTGATCTACTTTCTCGCTTGTTCTCAAAAGTTATTTTTGCACAACTTTTCCCAACGAGACAGAGTTTGTCCTTAGACAAAACTTTTCCCTCTCCCCTTTCTATCTGCTGTGTAACTTTTCCAGAGCGAAAATAACTTTTGGTGCAACACTTTCCTGGAAGTGACGCTAATGACACTAATTTCTCCATTGAATCTTCCAATTATGTATGAGAAATATGAGGGAGCACAAAAGGCAGGGAGAATATTACCCCAAAGTTTCCAATACTCTTTGAAAGCTCGTCTCTGTCTCGTTGTTCAAAGCACGCAACATTATGCTATTCACGTCATTTACACCATCAATTCCAATCACCATCAGAGAAGAGACAGAGAAAGAAAAAGTTAACTTGTCACTCCCACACACACACATATTTACAAAACAATGGATATATACATTGGTACAACTGTGCCATCTTTTTTATTGTAGTTCAAGCGTTGAAAGATGCGATCCGCATGCTGAGAGCGAATGCGAGGGCAAACGAGGAAGCGGATTTGCAAAAGAAGCATGTCTACTTGAGGACGAAAGCTTGTCCGGGCGTGTACTCTGATATCTACACGACGTGAGTTGAGTCCTACTCAGTATTAAATACATTTAGATACATTCCGCGAATTTATCTAGGTATTCGTCATCATCAGCTCAGAAACAGCCTCTCCATTCGTACGGACACAATTCGTAAACATTGGTGCCAATTTTGGGTGATCAGCAAAGAGCACCTTTGATTTTATCGCACCCACACGATCCACATGACACACACCACTGTGTTGATTCTCTCTTGCTCAAAGAGATGCTACTCCAAGTCAAAGTAGACTCATTTCACCCGCAAATTCACTCCTTTTTTCATGATTAACCCCCCAAAATAGCTTCGAGCATCTCGTAAATTTCATTGACCGAGCTCGTAAAATATAGGTCGTATTATTATCAATTATTTCCCATTAGATGAATAGACAGGTTCGCAAAAAATGTGCACATTTTGTATTTTTTTATGTATTTGCTGAGGGGAACATAAATTGTCAATTGATAGCTCTCGTTCTGGTTATACCCTTGGGCCTAGTTTCTTATACACTTTCTCCAGCTAGGAGTCACGCAGTCATCATCGGCGTAGACCAGTTGAGTAGAAAACTTGTCAGAAATTAAAGAACTAGTAATAATACATATAACATATACCGTGTGTAAGCATACATAGCGGTATATATATGAAATGAAGTGAGCATATAATGGAAGAGAGACTTGATCCCATTTTTTATCAGCTATTTAATACCGCTACAAGTTACCACTTTCATTAGACACAAAGGGAGAGAGAATGTGAGTAGGAGCATTTTTGAGAAAGCAAAAAGCTCGACTCGCACGAAGGAAAAGGGAAAAGGGAAGAAAAGACATAAAATCTAATCTTCCACACGAAGGAGAGAAGTTGGTCTGCTCTCGATAGATCTCTGGGGACGTTGGAATGCGAAATAATGGAGAATTGTGTGTTTGTGCAAGGGAGACAAGCCCTTTCTCCTCCTTGTGTTGTGAGAGAGGGAGAAAGTGAAGAGGTAAATTGTACAAGTTCTCCTCTTGAAAACTCAACTAGTTCTTTCTCTTCCTGCATCACAATCCAAAAATGATGGGGCAGATATGATATCTGATGATGTTGGTCTAAGAGAGCGCGATACCTTTTCACTTTCGCTCCCACTTCTTCCTTTTTTGGAGAAAAGTGGTCGAAGAGGCCATGTGTTGAGAAGGAGGATAAAAATGTACAACATCGTATTGTATAGTTTCTCCATTTTCTGGGAGAGAGAGTGTGTGTAGGTGTCTGGATGAGAAATGAGGCTATTCCGCCACCTAATTAAATGATCAAAGGGATTTTGTGAGCATTTAATATAAATAAGCGATTCTCCCACCAAAAGTTCACAGTAGGAAAGTTCACCTAAGGTCGTGGTTTTTTTGTTGGATTAGTGCCCTCATCCTTCGTAAGAGATGAGTAGAGGAAAGCATTACAGAGCAGACACTAACGGTGAAAGAAGGGTTAGAAAAAGCTAATATTTGAAGTAAAGTCTTGGCTCCACGTGGTTTCCAAGTATGGAACACACACGCCCACGTATTATGTATCAGTTCGTGCGTGTGTTACTCATCTCCAAGAGTAAAAGAGAGACAGTGGACAAAACGGGATGAAGTAGGCCGCTTTTATCAATTAAAGCCGACAACGAGAGGAGAGAGGATTTGGATGCCATCACACGAGCGAGGCTTTTGGCTTTTGCTTCGTTAATCTAGGCATACTGATCCTGCTGCAAAAAGTGCGTGGAGCTAGGAAAAGCAGTGTTGATATCACTACTCAAGTTCCAATACAAAAAAGACGAGTATATATATGCGTGTGTATGTTTAGTTCAAGAGATGCGAGGTAAATAGGACGTGCTATCTGTCCGAACATATTTCATTTAATGAAGTACAGAAGAAGGGGGCTCATGTTTTATATCATCATGCTTGTTGTACGCTGTTGCGTAAATATTGGCTTTCGGGCCTGTAAGCGACACTATTAATTGTGAAGAGCCTCCTTATCATTCCGTAAATTCGTACAAATTTATGCATTTTGATGAGTCGGTAGAATATATGCGGACGAATGATGTAGTGCGATATAAATCTGTTTTGAGAGAGCGGTACGCGCACACTCACATTACTATTAGTCATCCTCGTGTTTGATTGGGAGAATTATGCCAGCCCCAATTTTTTTGAGTGATTAATTTGGGTTTGGTTGTAAGCTGCTAAAGTGTGGTGGTGACATACACGCTAATGGATTTTTGTCAGTTGGAGAAGAAGCAGAGACGGCGGAAGACGAAATCTCGGCATATTTTCACTCATAAACTAATTGAATTGGCATCGCTTTTGCTGATAGAAAAATGGCAGTTGATGTGAGCTGTTTTTGTGTGAAAGTATTTTAATTGGGAATGTCGTCCCACCGGAAATCTTTTCTATGCTTGCACGCTCTCTGTGTAAAGTGGTGTGGTGGGCTAATTTTTTCCATCTCCTTTTGGTGGGAACAGCGCGATCATTTTAACGATGGCAAATTAATTTTATTCTCTCGCTCTTTGCGATGTTGTAGAGAGCGAGTTTTGTCAGTCTCTTAAAAGCGCTTACGATGCGAGACTGTGAGATCGCGAGAGGCACTGCGACGACTACGTTTGGCAGAAATGTTTCTGCAGATGTGAAGGACAGGTAAAAAAATGAGTAAGATAATCACTTGACAATCAAGTTGCTCTCTTCCACTTGACAGCGACGAAGTGAGCGAGCCTAAAATTCTTCTTGGGCTCCTCTCTCTGTGAGAGACACTCGATGCGTTGCTATTTACAAATTTACAACGCACACACACAAACACGACTCAACTATCCATTTAATTTTGGGAATGAATTTATACTCGCGCATTTCCCGACAAAGAGAGTGTCAACATCATCCACAAAACTTTCTACAGAGAGAGAAAGCACCTATGCTCGCGAGAATTTCGAAGAATTCTGCGAAAACGGGAGAAATGATCAAAGTGAGTGAGTTGGAGACGGCACAAAGATACTTACCCACGTCTCTCCGTCTCTTCTGGGATCTTGCACAAATGGCGGATTTTAAGTAGTTCGTAGGGAAATTAATATCAAGCTTTGCTCTTCCACGAACAAAAATATAAAACATCCGCTATCTGCCATAGCTTCACGTACGCTTATTTTCCAGATGAAATTGCAAATGTGAATTTTACATGAGCTCTCGCACACACTTTCCATCTCTTGTGTAAGACAACAAATTGTGTTCACATGTGTCGGAGCGTGTAGAGAAAGAGAGACCTTTATAAATTGCAGGACTGATGCTTCGTCTTACTTTTTTCTTAAAGGAAACGTCGCTTTTTTGTCGCTATTAATTTTACTCTGTTTCCCGTGTCGAGCCGTTCTTCCTTTTGTGAGGAAAAAAGCTGTGTCGATTTATTCATGGGAATCCCCTCGAGATATTTAGAATTTTTTAATGGACTCATCTCATCCTTCTCTTCAAGGGAAAGCTTTCTCTGCTCAGTCCTCTCCTCTTTCCTGAAGAATGACTTCTCGTGTGTGCACAGTCATTTCTGGAGGAGACGCGAAACGCAAAGGGAAAGTGACATGATTGGAATTTGATACTAGTAAATAAATACTCTATAAGTATGTCTTTAGTGACTTTTCTGTGCAAAATTTACTTTTCTTTCTCTCTCTCTCTCTCTCTGCTTCACTCTACTTTTATTCTTTATGCCTCCTCCTCTTTCCTCTTGTTGCGCACAAGGACAGCGAGCGAGTGGAGAAATGGGAGAGACATTTTTATTGTTACGATTAGTGAGGCAACTTTGTGAGAATAAATGGAGATCTTACATCGTGCCACACTAGGCACACACGTATGTATATGAATACATGTGTAGATGCTCCTCTTACCTTTCTACTCCTTTCTAACTTTCTAATATTTTCCTTCAGTAAATTTCCCAGTGCCCGGTTTTCTTTCTCTCTTGCTCCTTTCTCCCGTATTTTTTCTTGTGCGTATCTCTCTAGGGGCCTATAAATTATGCACACTACATAATGCACACACACGCTCATTTTCTTCAAAGTACATCCATAAAAAAGAAAGCGAGAGCAGGAGCAAAAACTGTAAGAGAGAATGAGACAGAGTGTATATAAATATACATATTTCTCGCTAACTGATTGTTTAGCACATGAAATGGTCTAACCTACGAAGTTCATATAACAGGGTGGTGGCAGTGGTGTGTGGCTGCACAAGTGGAAAATATATGGAAAAGTGACTCGGCGAGAACTCACACGCTTTCTCTCCTGTTAACGACCCAAATATATTCACAATTTTTCCCCGTTTTTTTCTCCTTTCTTCTTCCAGGCAAAACATACAGAGGAAAAGCGGGGTTAGTGATTTTGACTCACATCTGTGACGCTTTTTTACAGTCGCACATGCCATTTCACTCTGCTTTGTATTACGTTGAGCACGTACATATTTCACCCGTTGTAGAGAAAAGTATTCATACGGCAAAACTTGAGAAGCATATCTCTCAAATGCCGTTGATTTTCCGGGAAATAAGACACGTACTCATAGAAAGAGCGTCGTGACAGAGCTTTTCTTTTTGTCACAGCTAATTAGTCACCAGTTCATGTACACTCATAAAGCTTCATATTGCGCTTGTGTGCTCACTCGCAATAATTTTGCCTGTTTTTTTTGCAGGGAGCTGACAGAAATGGAACGTAAATTGAAATCGTTAAAGTTCTGGAAACCGAGCATTCGCGCAGAACAGAGAACAAAGAGGGAGCAGCGACTCCAGGACAAGAGGCTTCGAAGTCTGTTGATGCACGCGCTTCGCATTTGGAATCAGTCGTCAGAACGTGAGAGCGGGACTGGGGGTGAGGATGCTTCCGAAGAGGAGGATGAAAACGAAGAGAGCACCGACGACATTGACTACGGAGAGGAGTACTGTGGGGAGGATCAGGACTCTGATAGTGAAATTAGGGAACCCTGCTACTTTCTCAAACCTCTGAATCCACCTCCCCCACCCACCCCGATTGTGGACGAGAATCAGGCGGATGAGGAGACCGACAACGGGGAGTTGACGATCTAGAGTAATGTTTTAAAATTCGCTCATATTTAAGATTCGGGTAGTTAGTCCCAGTGCTCTACACAGAGTACTAATTCATTCACTCATTGTAGAATAAATGGAATTTAAGCAATAATTCCCTATTTGCATCATCAACAATGCGGTCATCCTCCCACAAGTCGACGGCATATTTTGACAAACAACAACACTCCCATTGCGCTTTAAAATTTAATTATAATAGCCTAAAAGCACATAACTTCTACTGTTGTAGGAGTCTGTAAAAAGTTTGGTAACACTGGCGCAGTGTCATTAAAATAGCTATTTTCATTTCACCAACCACCGTCAACAAAAGCACAGTTTGGTATTTGTTTCCTATTATTGTATTCAACTACAACAATATAGTACAGATATGTCCACCCGTCGCGCGTTCATTGATTCAGTAGGTATTTATTTAAGAGTCGCGGTTTATGACTCGTAAATAGTACTTTCCAGTGAAATTCATGAATACACTAGTCCACACTAGTTCCCCAACATTTTTTTACAAGGGGTACGTTTGGCGTTACTAATACAGAGAATCAAATGAACAAGTTCTCGGAAGACTAGAATTCACAATATCTCATTCAGAAGTTGTCGTGAACGATGTTGATAATGATGCGATGCTTTGTGTGACACTGCTTGCGTTTCGAGTGCTTAATGTGAGGCAAAGCACACAAATAATGCAGAAAAGGGGAGAACGTGAATCTAATCTATAGCCACAAATTGCGAGCGTGCACTGAATACTCAAGCTTTTATTAATATGGCGATGATGATGTGATGCAGTTTTTATTAGCTCGAGATAAACTTTTTTCTGCAGCGTCTACAGAAAAGCTTTTAATAGTTTGCTTTTACATTGTCGCATTTTGCAAAAAGGGGCCTAGAACTATTGGATAGTCTTCAAAGTATCTTTTACATGCTTAATACTCTTACAATTTCTCACCATTTCACTCTGTGTGTGTGGAAAAAGTCATAAATAACGATAAAACACTCGAAGATGACGTAATAAGGAGCAATAAAATGATTCTCGTCTGCAAACTACACTCATATGTTCACACTTGAGAGAAAACACTCTGTGAGCACACCCACGATTCTCTAGCAGCAACATCAATATTCATTCTCTCTCTCTCTGGAGTGCAAGATGCGTGTGTGTGGCCTGAAGATTGTGACTGTTGCTCTTTCTTGTCGTTTTTAATGGGCTGTTGATTAGAGAGAAAGTTGCGGAAAAATGAATGGGGAAAGTGACCCAGTTCTTTTTTGTATGAGAGTCCAATTTTATGGCTTCCCAGAACTCCACTTTTTTATTAAATGACTTGAGTCGAGAGAAATAAGTAGATCACATTTGGTCTCCCTCTGTCACACTTTAAAAGCATTGTGATATAAGATAGCTGAGCAAAATGAAAATAAATCTTCGATTGGTGAGCGCAGTTGTGCTTCTCTTTGCATCGTCATTAGTAAATAGGTGTGCCTGCAAATGGGGCGGTGTGCTGCCTCCAGGCTACGCCCTTGTCGATGGGGAAGCTATTGATGTGACGGATAAGGTGATTCAGGTGACGAGTCCAAAAGGAACACAGTATTACGCTTTCGACGACCCTCAAGGGTCACCAATGTACATCCGGGACAGGGCCGAAAGTGGTTGGCACTTCATCGTATTCGACGACCCATACAACCAGGACCCGGGTGGCGGACATTTTATCGTGTTGCAAAGGATGAAAGGGCTGAAAGGAGGTGGTGACGGGAAGATCATTTACGAAGTGTTTCTTCTCACTATGGAGTACTGCCTCAAATCGACACTACTGCATATTTGTAAATCAAAAGAGTTAAATTTGCCGTTTTAAAACGGTTTTTAACATTTTGTGTGTATAGAAGCAGTGTAACGGCACATGTGGACGGATTTGATATACAAGAGTTTGACTACTACAAGGACGAAGAAGAGAAGAGTATCCGGAAGGACACCGATTACATGCAGGGAGCCACTCACATGAGCGGAATGGTCCCACCTGGTCTTATGAGGAACAAAAGGTCCTTAATGAATTATAACGAACGAATGATGCAATGTGAATTGTACCCCGTTGAAGTTACGGAAGCTGTCCGGGATGATTTTACTAATTGTAAAGATGGCTGTTTAAACGATTGAGATGCTTCAATAAATAATTTTCTTTATTTAAAAATCTGCTGCATCCCGTCACTTTAATACCGCCAACCACGTTGCATGATTTTTCCATCAATTCTAGACTCTCCAGAGTTAGGGGGTAGTATACTTGTTCTTGTAGCTCAACCCGTTTTATTTATTGGCGCCGTTGACGGTACACCTGCTGCTGGAGGTGAATCTGCCGCTGGAGCGGATGGTCCTGCCGGTCGTGTTTTTTCACAAATTGCGTAATGCAGATTCCGACAGGACTGCAAGCGCATTTAACGACATACCACGAACATTGTACATCCCCTTAAATTGACCAGGTAATACTAGGTATTCATATACATTGGTAGTACTACCTCGTCATTGAAGGTGTGTGTGTCGCCCACATAATAACCAGGATTCCATAGTCTGAAAGTTAATCCAGCAAAGAAAGTCTAACTGACACACCGGTATCGTAAGATGATGTAAGACAATATATTGAGTAGCTCAATCACGTAAGCTTATTACACCACGCAGTGTTCCTTGTCTTTGTGTTTCCGTGTATCATTGGCGTTTGAACTGGCAGAGCCATGATCGGGCTGACCCGGGTACCAAAAATCGTATTTCAACGGACCCCTACCATAAAGCGAGCATGTAACGAAGGCTGTCCTACAGCAAAAATTAATTTTTAATTGTGAAAATGAATAAGTAAATCACCCGTTGTGTGTCCACGCCCAATTCCCTTCCTCAATCTGGTCTTGGAGGCCTACCACAACATGTATTTACACAAAATATAAGATATTATTAAACATATTCAGTTTTCCAGAAATTCTTGTTTCAAAATGACATAAAATACAGTGAGTATCAATTCTTGAAGCACACCAATCCAATACCGGCGATCCATTCCATATTCCACTGCTTTGTAGAGTTTATCATAATCTGCTGTGTAGGGTGTGCTTTTCTCCTTGATTTTCGCGACAAGTGCCACTGCCTTGTCCTTCGTGTCGAGGGCAGCTAATCTGTAGTACTCTTGGTCGCATTCTGCACTTGCGTCGCCCCACGACATCTACAAAGAGTACACGAGCAAGAGGTTACACACTGCGAAAAAGTGTTGAATACTACTGGCTGCATCGAAAACGGTTTTTATGTTACACTTCGTCGTAAAATTATCCACTCTCCAATGTCCTCAACCGGAGTTGCGTTTGAATCATTGATAGATGCATCTAAATTGTACGATTGCAAATAAATTATTACGCAAGGGCATTTTGGAAGGTAAAAATCAGTTTAGAGACCACTTAATTATTTGTTTGAATATAGCGTACCTTTCAGGGCGTACGAAGCGAAGACCACGATGACGTCTTGTGCAACAAGAAGTAACGTTACTTGGTACACAAAAAAACTTGTTAAAAATAAATTGTAGATTTTCAGAATGCTAGTGTTAGTCTGCATTTTAATTTCACATTTAGGTATGTTGTAGACAACTCTTTGCCGGGTTATGAAGAGTCCATAATAATGTAATGGAGCGCGGTTGCTTCATTCATCATATTATTTTGAAGCATTTTTTTGTTTCATTTTATATAATTCACTATTGATAGTGATAGTTTCACAAGATGAATGGAGAAAGTGACCCAGTTTTTCCACAATTGTATGACAAGTCAATGACTGGCTTGTGTTTTACAATCAACCATTTTCCACTACCTTGCCGGCTTCGTATTTGGATTTGATTAGCAGAAACTCTTATGCATGAGTGGAAGAAGTTGTTTAGTTCGCTGTATGCTGTAATTATGAACAATTAAGTTAAATTTTTGAATTCTAACACATTGGGCTGTTGTATTAACTCTTTCATACTGTTGTTTCAACTTTTTCATGTTAACTCATAACTAATGAACATATTATTGAACATGGTAGGCTAACTGGTATCTGCTTTAACTCCCGGTCTTGGGCACCGGCCTTTTGCATCTTTCTTCTTACATTGAACTTTAGAACTTGATTCAATTGGCGGTGGCCTACTTCTTGTTAGGGCAGGTGGTGCCTGGGGCTTTTCACAAATTGCGTAATATAAATTCATACAAGGCTGCAGAACAACAGAATAGGATTAAACAAAAGTTGATAGTGTTTGCACAATGTTTACAAGTGACTCGCATGATTTTTCCATTTTCTGCACCTCGTCATTAAAGGTGTGTGTGTCATTCATGTAATAGCCTGGATTCCACAATCTGTCAATTGTCAGACAATAGATATAATAATGAATGAAATACGCTCTCTGCAACCCAAGTAGCTTAATATTAGTTCGCGACAAAATTAGCAATAATATGAGCATACGACACGCAGTGCTCCTTGTCTTTGGCCAGCCGAATTTCCTTTGACTTGGTTGTGTTCGCGTCCTTGTGGTCAGGCTGACCTGTACCAAATATGAATGTACATACGAAATTGAAGAATACTGATCTTCTACGTTGTGGATGTAAATATATACGTCAATCGAGCTCCAAACCATCAAGTAATCCAGAATTAAAATATCTGAGACATGACTAGCCGTAGAAAATAGTAACATAATTCGCACATGAAATGCCCATCTTATAACTGACCTGGGTACCAAAAGTCGTACTCCAGTGGTCCACTATCCACAAAAACCGATACGGAATGGTAACCAGCTTACCCATTATGAGTCCATGCCCATTTATTCTCTTCAATTTGGTCCGTAAGACCTCGTCGTAAACATGTCCAGATTTATACACGTCTTTTAAAAAAGTTATGTAATTGATGAAGATATAGTCCAGATACCACATACCAATCCAATACCGGCGATCCATCCCATACTCTATTTCCCTGTATTTCTTATCATACGCCGAAGAGTACGGCACACTCTTCGCTTTGATTTTAGCAACGAGAGCTTGCGCCTTCTCTAACGTCTCCAAAGTAGCTAATCTGAAGTAGTCGATGTCACACTTTGCACTCGCGTCACCCCATGTCATCTGCAATTCATAATTTAAGGCACTTTAAAACCATGTCGAAATAACATTCCTAATGACTAATTGTAAGAACTTTCTCCATCACGATTTGCTTTACACTTCTTCGTAAAATGATCCACTCTCCAATATCCTCCACCGGAGTGACGTTGGATGGGGGAATCGAAGCATCTGAAAATTCAGCAACACAGGTTTCACAAAGCACCATTAAAATTTATCTCGAAATATAAATTACATTGTTTTACCACCTTTGAGAGCATAGGTAAAAGCGTGGGTCAAATCGACATGCCTGGTTAAAAGCAATGTATATTGACCCACAATAAAGGCAATTGAGGCTAGACTATGGTGCTTTACCACCAGACTTCCACTTTCTAATGTTATCATCTTTATATTTTTACAAGGCTCACATTCAATTATAGTTTTAATTTGTCGCGTGTCATGAATATATGTAAATCTACATTTTAAAAAATTATCACATGCCAGCGACCTTGTATTATTTCTTGCAGTGTTTCTCACATATAAATACATAGGTAGCTGTTTTTCAATACTCTTACTCCGATTTTTACAGGAAATAATACTCTCTTTGTTCATAATCCATTATTTATGAAGAATTAACTGTAATCAATGTATTCAGAAAAGGTGGTTTATGCTTTTAAAAAAGACATTTCAGCGTTTATGTATATGAAATGTTTACCAGCGTTCGGCATTCGGTGGCTTGCTTCGATGACGCTAATATATGCCATGAGCAGAGGTATTAGATCGAATTGTGTTTCAGGTTGCCCCAGAGTAGACTCTGGGATTGCGCGATGCTCTTACGTTGTGCTTTCAGCACACAACAAAACCACATGCACAAAGCAAATCTAAAAACACTATTCAACCCAGGTCAATTGTTTTTAATTCAATTAATGATTATCTCTTTGTGCTTCAACTAAGTGATTTAAGTTGATGTATTTGGGTATAACGACGCAAGTGATTGATTAACAATAAAAGTTAACCCATTTCTCAGTGAGACAACATAGTGAGAAATTGAAAAGTGTTTGTGGTCAAATCAGGTTCTAAAAATGTTCAAGAGAAAATTCCTGCAGCCTCAAGGGCCTCCCCCGAAGAAGAGTGTAGGAGTTGGTGAACCGGACAAGAGTAGTGCTGTCGCCATTGATGTTGATGTGGTGGAGGAGGAGCCAAAGTTCGATTTGTATGTGGGCACCGAGCTCGGCACCTTGAAAGGTAATTTTGATCATTGTATTTACACAGGACTTTGCCTGATTTGATTACCGAGGTTAATACGGTAATTTATAACGATATTCATTAAAGTGACTCTGTTGGCTTGTCTTTACAGGCGTCAGTTTGGGTGGGGAACTACCGATTGCCAAAAATGTGACTGGGAAACTGGAAAGCAAATCTTCAGGCATCGCTTCTCTGACATGGGTACTCGACGATGATAAGTCGGAGAAGGAGCTACTGGTGTGCTCCACGGATAACGTTGTGAAGACGTACAACACGAAGCTGAACCGCTTCACCCGGCTTGTGAGATTAGATTTTGTGAAAGAAACGGAGAAGATCATAGGCTTGTGTGAACTTGGGAAAAGGTGAAAAGTTTAACTTTACCTCAGTGTTTTATTTAATCGGGAAGTTAATTCGTTTGTGTTCTTACTTTTTCACAGCAACTATGTGATTGGATTGGAAAACGGAACTGTGGCAGTTTGGAACTGCCTCGAGGCCCATGTCGCGTTGAGTTTCCGAACTTTCAGTGAAGATTTGCTTAAAAGCACTAGTAAAAAAACCAAACCAAACCCAAATTTGCCAGACCTCCGCAAGCTGCGTCAGTGTGCCTCAGATGGGAACTATTATGCCACGGGAGGTAAAGAGAACGATCTCAAAATTTGGAACGCTGCCTCGAAGGATCCTACCCAACCAATCTTCCAAGCAAAGAATGTCGCACATGATTTTCTGGATTTGAGGAAACCTGTGTGGATTGAGGACCTAACCTTTCTCCCCAGAACTTCCGACCATGTGGCTGTGGCTACACGTTATGGACAAATACGTTTGTATGATGTGAGGGCCAGTGCAAAGCCAGTGTCTGATATCCAATTTGCTGACCATCCGATCATGTCCATCTCATCGACCATGAACGATCGTCAAGTCGCATTTGGAAGTGCTCAGGGAGTATCTGGTTTATATGATTTGAGGAATCCAAAGCAGGAGAAACTATTATTGAAGTACCGAGGCCCTGCAGGTAGCATCAGAAGTGTTGTAGCTTGTCCAGAGCGCCCATACCTTGCCTTATGTGGCCTTGATAGACATCTGTATATTTACAAGTTAAACCAGAGGCAGCCGATAAAGAAGGTAAGCCTTACAGCGAATCAGCGCAATAATTTCTGTTTTGCTGGTAATCACAAATCAAATCTGTGATGTTAATATTATGATTCCGGTATTTTTTCAGTTATACATGAAACAGCAATTGGACTGTATAGCTATTTCGAAGTCGTTCAGCGTAGAGGCTTCAAAAGGAGAAGAGCAGACACAAGTTTCGGCCCCAGCTAAGAAGGGCGACTGGACAAATATTCCCCCTGACGTACTGCCTCAGCCTGGGAGTGAGCTTCTCTCAAAGAAACCCCGCAGAGCAAAGTAGTTTGCAGGTTGAAACTAATACGTATATACTATATACGTAAGCTGAAACGTTTGGTGAAAAAATTAATGTGCAAAAGTAAACTACCTACGTGTATTAAGTTAAGACACGCTGTATGTACTGGAGGAGAGTCCATAGAGTTGACAAAAAGTGCTAACGAAGCTTGACGAGACAATAATTTAGAATCGATTTGCTATTTTCGAAATAAAAGTTTTTATGATACAAATGACGTAGCTGAAGTTGTGGTAATACTATATTTAATCGTAATCAGCAGTAATTGTTCTTTAGTAGCATTTACTCTCATCCTTGTCTAGAGTATGTACGCTAAATATTGGGAAAAAATTCATACGCGTTTTACATAAATTGCTGCTTGACTTGGGCTTAGGTTTTTTAACTGATTGATATGGAAGATCGGGAAGATGCACAAGACTGAGTGTGTCTACCTCCCAGTCTTCTACCAATTTATGCCCCCTTAGTTCAGAGACAGAGTTCAATCCGGAATGAGCATTTCAGATGAAATTGGAGGAATTGAATCACGTCAAGGTAATCATTTTGCTCGTGGTAAAGCGATAGCGGTGTGTTATCAGTGATCGATCCGTATCAGTCTAACTAAAGTGTGAACAAAGTGGCCATTAAAGCATAAGACACAAATTTTCGACGAAAGGTACACGGAGAGCAACTTTTCATACGTTCAACATTATATGTAGCTCACTGGGTCCCTATTGCTGCGCATCCCTTTCTCCATCCATACATGATCCGGAAAATCAATATTTCTCTCCAGAGATGATTTCATCCATGTCGACACGGATGTCTCCAGCTGCGAACTTATTCGCGATGTCTTTTACTCAGCATGCGACTTGGCTGATCACATAAGGCATATCGTTTTTCTTTAAATATTTTGAACATACTCTGATTTTTAATCATATCATATCATTAAGTGTCATTGCTGAAGAAACCGGCGATGGAAAAGGAAGCTGAAACACTCGAAGAGATTGAAGCAGAAATTCTAGCAATCCTGGAAGACTGCCGAAAGAAGGGGTTGAGTAAGGATGAGATTCGTGAGGTATTTGCTCCTCTTGACCTCGATGACCAGAGTTCCTCCGGGGACGACTCTGGCGAGGGACTCAGCAACCCAAACCAGGAGGAGTCAGGTATTAGTCGGAAGAAGGGAGACAAATGTGGAGGGTGGAAATGGACCATGCTGTACATTGGGATTGTCCTGCTGGCCGGAGTTATCGCGGTCAACTTTTACGAGGAGGAACTCAAAGGGATTCGCTTCCATGCTTTGGCAGTGGTCCGTATTCTGCTAATCAAGGTATCAATCGTTCTTTGTCAAATTAACGTGGTTTCATGACATATAAATCATTCTCATACATTTATACATACATGTGGCCAGATCTTGCCATACTGGGACTGGACAGATATGTACTACAGCCGTTGCCTCGTTCGAAATCCATTCTTTGAAGCTCCGAACCTGAATGTGGATGATTGCAACGTACGATGAAAGAGCAGTAATACTACTGGCCTATTATATACACAGACGCCTACAAAATATTGATTTCTGTATGAAAAACCTCTGACAAGCCTTGTGATAAACTCTGATCATTTAATGACAACAGCTTTGTGAAACGCTGGAAGGGGTGGAACGCGTGGGTAATATCACACAGGCAGTCGCAATCGAGCAGTATATCAAGCGAGAAAGGCCCTTCATTGTTATGGATGCGATGGACGAGTGGCCAGTTATGAAGACGGACCAGTTTTGGTTTGATAACATCACTGAGGTACGAGTACAGCTTAGAGCAATGCGTTGCAGCTTTGATAAAGTGTCACCCGCTGTAGTTGCAGTGGCTCATTATGAAGCAACTTCCTTTCAGATATACATCCATCAAAACACGCATCGCGCATGCAACATCCAGACGAACCTCCGAGTCTCCTCTGGAGACATTGGCAGGGTCATGAGGAAGCTGTATAGTCCTCACACGACCCAATGGTTCCTCCACTGGTATTAAAACTAAACGCTCACCTAATACTAGTGTTCTAGTGGTACTGTTGTAGATCTGGGTAGTCTCGGTTGACCACGATAAATTAAGCGTTTATGACGTTTTTATACAGGGAAAATTGCCAAAAGGAAAGTGCAAAGGCCACGCGACAATTTTACAAGCGACCCTACTTCATCTCGAACTCTTTGGACTTTACTGGGTCCAACTGGGTCTTGATGTCTTCACTGTTTCGGGGCAGAGTTTACAAAAAGGTAAGTTCAAACTTATTTTGGGGGTATTAAGTCAATGGAAGTTGGAACCAACTTCCATTGACTTAATACCCCTCAACCTTGATAAATAAATATTAATGGTCACTGATGCTAATTTTTGTGGCCAGATCGAAGCTAGTGACAGTCTCCTGATGATGTACCAAATTCGGGGCTTCAATCATATACGGCTGAGCCCCCGGGAGACGTGTAGAGGATACTGTCCAGAGCTGTCGGAGACTCTCAATGAAGGAGAAATTCGTAAGAGAAATAAGTAATTGTGAAGAATTTTGACGTGTAAAAATTTCATTTTTGCGTTTCTT
>JAHZMW010003379.1:0-31342 GCA_027743745.1 Alloscopus bannaensis | reverse complement strand
CGGGTGATTTTCGAAGGAAACACTGCTGTTGGAGTGAACTATGTAATCACTGACACAAATTCCTCCAGTCCGAAAATTGCAACAGCTCGACACGAAATTATCCTCAGTGCCGGGGCCTACGGTTCACCGACCCTCCTCCAAAGATCTGGCATTGGACCGACGGAAGTGCTGTCAAAGGCTGGAGTCTTTTTAAGAAAGAAGCTTCCAGTTGGACAAAACTTCCAGGAGCATCCAATTCTTTCCCTGGACATGGTACTAAGGAATAAGTCGTACTCTTATGACACCGAGGGGAGTTTAACGAGGGAAAACTTTGAACTCTGGAGTTCAACCGGGGAAGGGCCATTCTCCACGGTTTTTGGCTATGTTGGACAAGCATTTCTGACCTCCTCATTGTCCATTGCGGAGGAGAAAGAGGGGAGAGAACCTGTGTCTGATTATATGCTAGCGACAGCAGCAGGAAGGGCTTACTCAAGCTTCCAGTCTGGAGTTTCCTCTTTAAATGTGAGTTTGGATTCGGATGAGACGCTGGTAAGCGTCTTTATATACCTGATGCAAGGAAAGAGTCGTGGAGTCGTCGGATTAGACCCTGAAAATATAAATGGGCCTCCACTCGTTGATTTCAATTACTTGGCAATTCCTTCAGATCGGCAGATTTTCATCGAAGGTATGACGAAGATGAATTAACAAGGGTTGTCTATTTTTAATAAGAAGAGGGTGAAAATCATATGAGAAACTTATATTTCAGCAATTCATACCATGTTGAGTCTGTTTGAGCGAACGCCAACTTATCAGAGGCTTGGAGCCAGATATCCCTCCGAACAATTGCCAGCTTGTAGACAGTTCAAATTTCGGAGTGACGCGTACTGGGAGTGTTACATTAGTCAAGGGATCGTCGGAGGTTATCATCCTGCCGGAACTTGTGGCATGACCAAAGTGGTTGACTCTAAATTAAGGTAAAGCGACAGACAAAGCTAATTTATTTTCAAATCTATTTTTAACGAATGTGTAACTTTTTATTGTAGAGTTCTGGACACCGAAAATTTGCGTGTTGTTGACGCTTCGGTAATGCCACTAATCACCAATGCAAATCTTCAAGCAGTTGTGTACGCAATAGCGGAGAAGGCAGCGGATGACATTTTGAGCAATCTTCAGTGAAGTTGAAAGCATATCGTTTGAACAGAAATACATATAAGAAAAAGCCTAAGTTGCCGTTTGAAAACTGGTCATTGATTGATTGATTGATTGATTCATCTTTATTTAAGTGTATTCCATTTCAAGCTTTTATAGCCTGATCTCCCAATGGTGACACTATATAAATAAGATCTCAGTTACATTTTAGTTACTAATTCTAACGATCTCTTAAAATAATTTCTTTCACAAGATTAACAAAAAGATTATAAGTCATTTCTTCATCCCATAATATAAACTTGGCTATCTTATTCCATTCAATTATACAGTTTCTCATTACAGAGTCTTTGTATTTTTCTGATTTTGGTTTGTGGACTCTAAAGCGTGGTGCATCAGCATCCTGCCGCTTGACTACACACGCCTGCACAAACCAGTCACTGAATATTCCTGCACCTTTAAGATTTTTATACGTAAATTTAAGAAGTGACAGTCTTTTTCGTTCGTCAATTTTTAAAATATCATATTTCATAAGTATCTTATGTATATCAAGATTCCTGTATTTAGTTTTTCTCTTAGTCAGTCTAGGATACTCATAAGAACATAGAAATCTATTGATTTTATTTTGAATTTGAGTTATTTCTAAGTTGGATTGGATACACCATATTATTAAACCATAGTCAATGATACTAATAACAAATGAAGACAAAAATGTCTTCAAGACATTCTCGCTTAATAGTCTTTTCATGGAGTACATACGAGCAAGCGCAGACGTAATTTTCTTGTCAACCGAACTATAATGCATTTTGAATGACAATGACAATTAACAATTTTGAATCTATATTTATGCCTAGATACTTGAAGCATTTAACATACTCAACAATATCACCATTAAGTACAACATTGTCGAAAGTTACATTTTTACACTTATAGTCATTTGGCTTATGAAACACCATTGCTTTAGTTTTCTGAACATTTATATTTAGCTTGTTTTCAGTGCACCACTTTTGTATTTCAACCAGACAGTTATTAATCGATTGCACTCCTTCATTCACATTTGTACAGTCTGTGAATATTACCAAATCATCCGCATACATTACATAATTGAGTGCAATTGCATTTCCCACCGAATTAGCATAAATGCTGTACGTTAAGGGCCCAAGACTGGATCCTGCAGAAGCACCTGCCCTTATATTGTAGTATTTAGATTTAAAATCACCATTTTTTATCCTAAATAGTCTACTTGTAAAGTAACTGTGAAGCAATTTCAGTAGGTGAGGCGTGATACAAAATTCATTCATAAGTTTGGAAAGAAGCTTTCCGTGATGAATACTATCGAAAGCTTTGCTAAAGTCAATAAAAACGGCTACGACCTTCCCATTACGTTCGTCTAGCGCCTCATATAGTTTTTGAGTAAAGTAAACAGTTGCAGTTTCACATGAGTGATTGCTTCGGAAACCATGTTGCATTTTATCAAGCTTTGAGCGCACCTCACCTAACAATCGATTGTAAATAATTCTCTCAAAAATTTTTATGAGGTATGTCAGTGTAAATATAGCCCGATAAGATTTGGAATCTGTGCGTTTTCCTTTGCCTTTGTATAAAGGCACTACATCAGCAACTTTTAATCATAGTCATAAGTCATAAAATGATCAGTCTGTGCAAGTGCAAATCTATGATTTTTAAGTTGATGAAACACAAGGGTACCAATATGCCAGGTATTTGTTATGTGATCATTATAAGGTAAGAAAACTGTTTGCTGTGGAGTAAAATACAGAATGAATGATTTCTTTCGTGTTTGTCATGATGAAAATTCAGATTCCTTGAATTTTTACAAGTATCTATTACATTTGTACATCACACTTTACAATTTTGCAGGTCAGTTTAGGTACACAAAATTACAAATAGAAATGTTTGATCAGCGAGAATAATTAAATTTCATAACAAATTTAGAACTATGAAACCCTAAAAATGCATATGGTACGAATTTTTGGTTCCGTGGTGGAGGATAATTGATCCCATATAATCTTCAGACAAACATTCACAATGATTAAAGATCGGTCATTCATTCCACCACACCTCTTTTTAATCATTATTATGAATATCACTAATATCACATGTACATTTTATAGCCAACCATACATTCTTGTACCCATTCAACTTTTAAATATATTTACAAAAACAATGTTCAAATCTCGGTACAATGAAAACATTTTTCCATGACCAGAAAGACATCTCCCACACTCGAAAAGACTCGTAATATAATCTAGCGTTGTTGTTTTCATAAAAGCAATCTTTAATGTAGTGTACGGGTGTACCCATCTATGTACACTAATAAATTATGACTGATTGTGGCAACGCTGTTTGCTCCTGGTTGACAAAACGTCCATTTTAATGTTGACCAAGACGATTCATGCTTTATCGTGCATACTCAGTAATATCTTACGCATGACTCAAAATTTTATAAATAGCAAGGAATGACTTAAGAATCCTAAAAGTTAAGATGTTGCGGTAATAATACATGGCTGAGACTGTGGAGTTTGGCACGGACTCAACGGAGCACTCTCAAAGTTGCAGTTGACTGCTTCAGGCTCGATGATGGCGACGGTGTACCACAAGGTTTTCGACCTCGTCAAACTGTACGAGTTGTCAAAGATGACGGTGTAGTTGCCAATCTCCTCGCATGGCAGAGTCCCCTCCTGCACCTCCTTGTGTGACTGAGCCCGTCGATGTGGGAGGACGGAGGTGCCGTCCTCGAACAGAATTTCGAAACCAATGTCGTGACTCTGAGAGCGGAAGCGCCAGGCTATGGAGCTATTCTTTTTCGTGACAGGGAGCTGGATCCTTAATTGGTCGCGGGCGTTGACTGTGGCAGGGATGAGACTAGGATCCTCTGATGACGGAGATGTCGACAATGAGCCATCTAGGTAAAATTTTGATGATTAGTCATACTGAAAATATTGAGGGTAACCGTTGCAAACACAGAAATTTAGAGGCTTACCTTGGAAGTAGCTCACAGGTACAGGTCCCTGGACCCAGATCTCACTTTTCGAGCAGAACTCATCTCCTCCCGGTTTCGTTCCACCCCAATGGGGAGGAATCTGCTCGAGTGGGAACCGCTCCGCCACGACCTTTCTCCACTTCTCCGGTTCCGGTCCGTAAATGTCCACCTTCTCCAGTGTTTGCTTCGGAATGAAGGGCTTGAGGATGCTGAAGAGGATGTGAAAGATTTTCGGAGCATTCACTACAAGACAGTAGCGGAGCATTTCGGGATAGTTTGCATCAAACGTGGTTTGCATCTTGACGAGGAAGTCACGACACAGCTTCGAGGTCAACTGGCGGTAGTTGTAGCCTTCGAGATCGATGATTTCCACGAGCTGTGTCACCTCGCGACCTTGCTCCTCACTCAACTGCCTCAACAGTCTCGTCACTTTCTCACAATTGATCGTATTAAATCGAAGGCACGCTTCAGCTCCATATTGCTCCAGCATGCTCCTCCCGTCCTGGCGTCCCATGGGCACGATTATAATTGGATAACCGTCTTTATCCAGTCCGCAATCAGCAAATGGGGTTCGCCTCTTGATGTCATCGGGAACATCCTCCCTTTCCAGAATTCCGTCAACCCTGTGCTCCTTTCGCCACTCGAGCGATTTTTTCAGCATGTCATACGACTTGTCAAGATCCAAGTTCCGAGCTCGGAGCCACCGGATGAGTTGAGCATCTTCGAGCAACTCTTTGCTCAGCTCGAGATCGCCCACTTTTGTACGGAACTCTAGGAGGCGTTGCTCCTCCTGCGGAGTGTACGGTTCCGAAACATACTTTCCGATTGTCATGATTTTCCTTTAGCAAAAACTGTCTTCAAACAAACGGTAATAAAAACGTTCGGTTTGGCAATTTGGAAATCTTTGGCTTGGCTTTTTAGGAATGATTTATAACATCCACTTCTTTTGGAATGCTGAATGTTTTTGTAAGAATCCTGGAAATTTTCCTCTCCCTAGTTCTGATTCACATCCGATTTTCATACGCCTCGGTATATGTATTGAAACAGTTAACTAAACTTGTTCACTTTGGTTGTCAATTTTGTTATTATGATTCTTATATAGGATGTGAGGAATGCCTTTGTGCGCGTAGATGTGTGCTTGCAACGAATGACTACACGAAACTAGTGGCAAGCCTCAACAAAACTTTTGTCTGGGTCTGGAAAGATTTCCCAACAGTTAACATGAGCTTCGCCATACAAATGTAAGCTCACCACAAGACGAGTTCCAAGTACTAAAGTCACAAAAATTACACTTCAACATGATACACACTACACACATTATTATCTTCAGAACGCGTGGATATCTTCTCCGCAAACAAACATTCATGACTTACAAACTACGACGAGGTTACATTAGTAAAATCCCACTCTCTTTGCGTTCTAAAAGGCAATAAAACTGTTGATATATTATTGCTCCTTGTGCGAAGAAGAGGGCCAACGACGACACATGACGATGGTTAACGATAGTGAACGAACAAACATGCGAATACCTTTGTGTACTCGATTGTACAGCGTATTGGGATGGTAAAAAGGTTAAAAAGCTTTCCAAACAAAGTGCAGCGTACACAAAGTTGCGTACAGAAGGAATGCATACATGCAATAAGAGATCATATATCACATAATCAACGCCCTATAATTTTACATCAAATATGTCCCATATAGTTAAATGCCCAATAATTGTATCATGCATATCACGAGTATGATCTTGCTTGTTGGGAGAGAATTAAGAGAGTTGGACGAACTAACGAGATTTTTTTGTGAAGTTGTCACACTTGTCGTCGTCTGCTGGCTGGTAGACATTTATAAATCGCATTTGAAGCCTACTGTGCAGTGCATTCATAAATTCTCGCAGTCATTCACACATTTTGAGTTTAATTGAATTGGAACAAATTAGATTGAATGATTTTTTTAAATTGAGAAAATGAAAGTGATTTGATTAATGTTGATTTAAGTGAGAGTTATATATTGTATATATAACTGATACTTGTTGGTTCCTCACTAGAGAAATCATATTTTGCTAGATCAATTTTTTTTACATATACTCAGATGCATGATAAATGTGTTTCTATGTTTGTGACTCAGATGTCAGAGTAATAAATGTTTTCTAGGAGGATTATCCGGGGAGATAAAACAACATGCGTGGAAGAAGCTTCGGTTGGTGACTCATCATGGGTTAATGTGAGTGTACACAAAAGTCACAAAGGATCATTAAAAATAGACGGGAAGACAAGTAGGAGTGACAATATATGTATGTCTTTTGTGTTTTGGCTGTAAAGTCTAATAATAAGGCATAATAATAATGTCATGCATTTGTTTATGCACAAGTGCTTACAAAATCTTTTTGTCGTATCGTAATGTTTGCTGCTACCGCAAGGTTTGCATCCTTCCATACTCCTAGATCGCATGATGATTACACAATCAACTGCGTTGATTCCACAAGTGGTTGTTAACTCATTTTCAACAGCAGTTCTGTTTTGTGTACGCAGGAGACTTCATAAATACAAACCTTCAGTCAGTTATCTCCGCGTTTTATATGTGTGCCAAAGCCAATGTAATTTATAAGATTTATTTCAAGCATGCTTTTGCTTAGATGTAAAAACTGAGTTTAAATTCGAATTTTGACTGTTACCAATCAGACCAGGGCGAGGGCGTATCTAAATCACGTTTCCAATGTCGATTACTTTGGCAAAGCTATTCTTGACAGAATTGCACAAACATGAAATGTAAACACATCCAATTCTACTAAAAGTTTAACAGGATCCGGTTTCATACTCCAATTGGAATCCGATATGAAATGCAGATGTTCATTGGAAAGTCGTCTTGCTCCATTTGCGTCATACAATACGTCAACCCCGTCAAGTCAAGTCGGCGTTTGACTTGCAGTTCTGCCTGAGCAAAGAAATAATCGTTAAAAAATAAATCACTGCTGCTAACACAATAAAGCAAGCCCTCCTAAAATGTGTTCCAGATCCAGATATTATTGAACCGCATTAGAATAGAATGTTGTTTCTGGCAGATTCATCATAGTCGTTTATCGTCAACAAGAACATAAGAACAGATTACATTACATGCAAAGTTATGGGATTCTCTTTCATATGCATAGTTTTGCGGGGTAGCAATTCTGTTTTGTGATGAGTCATCCTTTTCATGTATGAGCTGATTAAATCTTCCGAAAATGAGACTTGCGTTTTTGACATCAATTAAGGCTACTGGCACCACGTAGCAGAACAGACGATTAGTTGAAGAAGAATCAAGGCAAAGGTGAAGCAGTTCATACATTTCCTATAATGTTTAGGGAATCAGTGGCATTGGACTGTTCCTTCCTATATAGTTTGCTTCCTTCCTTCCACATTGTGGAAGGAGTTGTTTCAAACCACATTTTTAGTACGCATAAAGTCAATTCTCGAGTTTTTTCAGCAATTATTAGCGTGTATCAGACAACCTGTGAATGCATGGATTTGTCTGCACATCTGCTAGAACGAAGCGTAATCTAGGAAATGGAATTTTTTAGTGTTTGCCACACTCTTTACTACAATGCGCAAAAGTAATAAGCGTAAGCCACTCAAGGTGAGCAAGATTACGGTTATATTTAACTTTACACTGCTGTATATAATGTACCGCGTTTATACTGTGGGTTGGCAGCGAGGATCGCTGTAGCTCCGTTAATTGTAAAAGCTCCGTTCGTCAAGTACATTTTTTCTCGTAAAGTGGCACGGACATTCTACTTCCTGTACTCTAGAAATTCTTGGAAATACAAAAAATCCTCTAGCTAATCGAGTCTTTGATGTTCTCCAAATCAAACAAAGGTTGAAATTGCATATTATTATGATTACTTATTGCTTAGTATAAATAACTACATTAGAAGCTGACATTTTGTGCAGTTCTCACGCAAGCATACAAGAGAACACATCAGCGTCAGCACTGACCTGATTAACCTTCATTTTACTGATTGTGGAGAATGCGAGCAGACGAAATCTTTCAGATCACATGAAATGAACAAGCTGAAGTTGCTAATTAATAATAATTTTCCCTGTACAAACGAAGGTAAGAAAATGATAAAGTTGTTCTTATCTGTTTGACTTAGGATATACACTGTTCACACTGGAGTTCCAAATCGATGTTTGAAGAACTCATACCTTGATATTTTCTGTAATTTATATAACTTCCACGAGACCTTTGCATGTGTGAGATAAATCTGTACATTCAGCTCCCTCCGCCAGCGAACGTCATTTACGAGTCACGATGAGAATTACATGAATAGAGTTATAAATTGTTGAACCTATCTTAATGCTCAATGTAAATACACAGGCGAGGAAAATGGTTAAATACATCCCAAAATTAGTTTGAATCTGTGTCATTTATTAGTCTTACGTCTTTATGACTCACCCATCACAAAACGATGCGTTTTCTGAGTGACGCGCACACCTATAATCTAGGCCTAAATAGTTGAATATTATGCAACTTATTCTCGATTTATTCACTTATCAAATGACATCACAGAAAACTTTTGGTAAATCGATAATAAAATGTGTGACTGATAGTGAATGTGTACGAGTTATGCAACGGCAAAGTTGGCCTCTGACATTTTCTTTCTGTGCTGGACTTGGCTCTGCGGAGAATGGAAGGAGCCATGAGGAAACCAAGTCGTTCTGAAGCCTTGTGCTACTATCGGTGTCCCATTGAGAATCATGAAAGGCTCTTCAGCAATACTGTATGCAGGCCAAGGCTCGTAGTTTTCGGAGGGTGTTGGGGTGGGATTTCTAAAATGAAACAATTTTGGTCAGCTTTCTTGTAGTAATTGAACGCGTCAATAAATTGCATATGTCGCATATAAAGTGTACCCATAAACTCCAAAGTTCAGCCACAAATCACAAAATAAGTCAGAAAAAGTTTGGTCTCCGATGCTGAATTGTACATTAAAGTCGAAGAGATACATCAAATCTAAAATTACAGCAAATGCGAATCGTTACATGAGACTTTTTCAAATTCATAGTGAGTCACTGATTACCATCTCCGTGAGACACGCCATGTTCGACAGGAATCCCAACGGCTCCCGGTCCAACGAAAATAGGCCACAAATTGTTGTCACTGTAATGCTCAAAGGAGTACAGGTACACTGTCCGGTTTCTCCTCGACAAAATGTCAGCAGTGGTATGAATGGCAGATTTGAAGGCAAAAACGGAGAGAATCTGAAAATATCGTAAATGCAGAAGAATGGAGCATAGCGCTGCAAAACAAAGTCTTCATTTTTGTGCACATAAATCATTATCGTACATCAATAAGACCCGGCATAACAGTGTTGTTCCAATCATCACGATCTCCACCTGTAAAATACAAAGCTTCCAAGGAGGACACCGCACCCCTATTTCCCACATCTCCGCCAACTTGAAGAAGTTCCAAAAGATTAGGCATCAGGTCGTCTCTGAGGTACTCTGGATTCTTGTGCAATTCGTCAGGACCAAACGTTCCCAGGTAGTATCTTGCCGTGAGAAGGGAGCCGTCATGGAGGGTGGCTCCCAATAAAACGGGAATATCTGGGAGATCTCCTTCCCGAAGCAATTGCTCAGGTTCTTGGGTCAAAAATGCCCCAGGAACGTTAGGCTCGATAACCGGTGTCATTGAAGCATACGGAAAGGTAAGGTTAGCGTAGCACTCCAAACTAAACTTGGATTGCTCGTCTATAATGGACTCCCATGGAACATGGCGCAAGCATTCCACCGTTTCAGTGGTGCTCGAACCTGATTCAAAGCAACCAAGTCGAGCCGCCATTGTTTGAGCGGAGAGTAATGGGTTCCGGTCAATTGCATAGATTGATAAGGCCGACCCACTTTGAGCAATCACTCCATGAATCAAGTCTGAACATATAAATTGACAATTTTTTATCCAATTATTTTAATTTAAAAACTTTTAGTTCATCACTGAAATATACTTGGAAATGATAGATTACCTTTGTTTAATGGATTTAAGAATTGATATGTTGTGGAAAATGCACCTGCCATAAAAATTAAAACGCTTTCATACAAGGAAATGTAATGTTCGCATGTAAAATAACTTTAATGTTCACCTGCGCTCTCTCCGAACAGGGTCACACGGTTCGGGTCACCTCCAAATGCCGCAATGTTCTCACTCACCCAGCGAATTGCAAAGTGCTGATCTTTCAGCCCATAATTTCCAGGTGAGACAGCATCTCCAGTACCGAGAAATCCTGAAATTATTTTCATGTTATAGTAAATGGTTTTTAAAAAAATAGTTGTTCTCTCATGAGAAGGATTTATACCAAGAAGCCCGATTCGATAATTGATGACAACCAAGACCACATCCTCTTGCCGTGCAAGCAGTTTTGTATGAGGATACATCGAGGAGCTTCCTGTTCGATAGCTTCCACCGTAAATCCTGGTGCATAAGAATATTTTCGGTAATTGGTTAATTTACGGAAGCTTTATATCCGGAATATATAGTGACAATTATGAATCACTTGCCATAACATGACTGGGAGATTCGTTGGGGTCGAGTTGCCCTACATTTAGACAAACGCATCATCATTGAAACTATCATAGTACCATGATGCGTATTGATGATTTGGAACTGGTCATATAGCTTACAGGAACATATATGTTGAGTTTTAAGCAATCTTCTGACATGCCAATTCCCGGAGGTGGAGATCCAGCTTGTGGACACCAATCAGGGGGCGATGTAGCATTTAAAGGGCTGTCACCCCATGGCTGCGTTGGTTCTGGAGCCTGGGTATGAGCAAATAGAACGCATGTTGTTGGTTGCAAATGTGCAAAAGGTATTTTGAGAAGTTGCAAAAAAGGCTCACGGTAAATCGCAAAGAACCCAGTGGAGGAGCTGCATATGGGATTCCCAAGTAGCCACAAACCGACTTGTCAGGATTCTCTGTCGCTAGCGTCACTCCTAAAATGGTCCCATTGTTGATGGTGACAGTACAGCCTTCGCAAGCTTCAAAGTGCAATAATGCACCCAGCGAAACTATGGAAAGAAGCCGCGGATATAAGTTTCGTACAGACAACATGATACCCTCCGTCCAACAGGTTCAGTTACGTCTTAATGTAAATGAATATATTAAATTCAGTAGAGTTTAATTTCCCTGCCATGATGTCCAGACGTCAGCAAAAGCGTCAACATAATTTTATCATAAAGTTAATTAAGTTTCTGCATTGCATTGTTGGCATTTTATTCCTCGATGTGTGTTGATGGGATTATGTGATTTGATAAATCCAGGCTGATTGATGATAACTTTGAAAATGATAACATCACCTGATGCCATTGGAATTTTTTCCGATTAACACCTGGAGCCATTATACCGAATTTGAAAATACAAAATCGTCTTCAATACTATAGGTATTACGCATTTGGACACCAGCCCTTCCAGAGTGCAGCAACGAAAGGAAAAAATCATGATACAAGTTCAATAAAAGAGTGTCGTTACTGTATTGTATCCACTCATTCATTCGTGTGGTCCATTAAAATCATAAACCAGGCAGTTTTCTATTAACCAATAGACTGTTAAATGTCATCCGGCCACTCACAATGGCAAAGGTTATCCATGCAACCTCTCGGATCGGTCAATAACCCAATGTTATAATGTTTATCAGACTTCAAAACATACTCGTGGTGCAGCCAAAAACAGCTACTGAATGCTGAGGAACACGGAAATGAAACACTGCAACCCATTGATTAACACAAAACACACTTTTCACTCAATCCTGCTTCGATTAAGAAACCAAACCTTTCAACGCTACGTATAGCAAAAAGGATTTAAAATACATTTTGTTTTAACTGATTTCGGAAAATAAGCACCGGAAATTTAATCTAGTCTTTCACAAAAATAATTCAATATACAATAGGTAGTCACTGGCAGTCAACTTGGATCTTTTGAACACGTTTTATATTAAGAGAACCTTCATGTAAAGTTATATAAAAGCGAGGACTATAACGTTAATCAAATTACTAACAAAACCAATTTACAAAAATTGTAACTGCTGTCGTCAGAAATACATAATGATAATAATGAATAACCACACATTTGCGCAGTCTCACTCATTTTCATTGGAGCTTGAACCAAAGGCATATGCCTCCAATATAGTTATAAGATTCTGCTCTAAGAAATTAAAAACTAACTACGCTACTAGGAACTCTGGCATTTTATCAAACCATTACTTCCCCCTCCAGTTATCATTCTTCCCAGCTACACTAGGTTTGAAACTACGTTCGGATGATGATTCCGTTAAACGTAGATTTTTCATGTCTGTTAAAGGATCCCTGCCCCTGGACCAGGTCGGTGGACGCTTGTCATTCCTCTGCTTTTCCAGTTGCAACTGTTCAATAAGTACGTTAATGGCTTGTAACTCTTCTTCTGATTGGTCATCGGTAATCATTTCGGTAAGCTGAGATACAACATCATCGACGGACACCCTAGGGATGGAATGAGGAACTCTACTTCTCAGCGGATTGGCGATAGACAACTAAGCCAAAACCATATTATTAACTTCATTTCTAATTACCGCTGACTTTGAATGGGAAATTAGCCTTGATAATTTCATAATGTCATATTGCTTGTAAGTACTTACACGAAGGTCATCCATAAGGTTTGGAAACTGCTGGACTACCAGCAGCCAAGATTTACAGGCCAATCTTTTGTTGTCCTCCATTCCGTTTCCCTCCATGTTCCAGAGAAGAAGTCCCCGCATGATGTGCAAATTAGCCACCTTCACATCCAATATCATCTCCGGCAGCACCTTATCGATGGCCTTGATCATGTCAAATTTGTTTCCCATAACTTTTAGATAATCCATCAAACACGGGAAATTACACGGATTAAAAGACAAAGCGCGACGAAAACATTCCCTTGCCAAATCGACGTCCTTGTAAAGGTTGTTTAAGAAGGTTCCCTGTGTTAATTGTTAAACAAATTAGCCATCCAAATTAAGCCAATCGATATTGATCAAATTTATGATGCCAAAATCTTACTCGAAGATGTAACTTTCCAAGTTTATGAAGCAACTCCGTGCTATCTGGAAACTCGTCAAGACACTCGTCAAAAAGCAGCATACCTTCGGTCGGATCATACAATTCGCATTTACCCATCGCAAGAAATTCAGCCAGGTGCATTTTGATTGGGCGAGCCCAGTGGTCATATCCATTCTCGGTGGCCAGCCGTAGTGCGTCCCTATTAATAAAATTTTAACCATCAGTTTGATTTAAACATGCAAGTATACGCTCACACTTTAAAAAAATATAATTACTACCTTAACAGTCTATTGCATTCTTGGGCTATCTCAATATGTTCCTTCCAGTATTCTGCCGGTTTCATCCATAAACGCTCCTTCTGCAGCAGAGCATAGTCGTACATGGTGAGACATGCTTCACTCGGATATTGCTGTCCAAGTTCGTACGCACGATGACACATTTCCATCTCCTCCGTGGACGGATCTGAACAATAACCTCGACCTGACCTGATCACTCTTCTGATTCGTCTGCTCTTCCGATAGCAATAATGAAACCATAAGTAATACTCGGGTTGCAAGTCTGCTGCCTAAAAATCAAATATTTCCAATTACTTCTTCCTCATAGCTCAATCCGTGTCAAAACGCCTCATTTTTAATGACTCTTACCTCCTTGAAGTATACCAAAACTTTCTCATCAGGGACCATCAACGCCGCTGCTAAACAGCCTTTCATGAATGCAACGGCGGCCATACAGCCTTTGTCGTTAATAATCGACTTCCAACGTAAAAACAGGCCTCTTTTTCTGGAAACAAACTCTGCATCCGAGCCGCCTCCTGCGTCAGTCTTCGTCACCAATATTTTCCAGTTGAGCGAGTCCATCGCGTAGTCAAAAGCTTTTTCATGACTCTCTAAGATAAAGGCTTCTCCCTTTAAATCATCAAACTGTGCAGCGGCATCCTGAAGAGCAACCAAAGCGGATTCCCAGTCCCCCAACCGTACAAGCATCGCCGAATCGTTCAGATGAAATGCAATTTTCCCCAGACTGGTCTTCAACCCTCCACCTCGGAAACCATTGTCAGCAGCTTCAACTGCCTTGCCATTATCGCTATTCGAACCTCCGTTTGCGTCTGTAGGTTGATCCTGAACCTCCTTCCGGCGGCTCCGATCACACAACTCCTTAAGATAATCGGCGACTGACTTTGCATTCTTGTTTTCCACTTGAAGGAGTAGCTCCTCCAACCACTTGACGTGATACTCAATTTCAAAATTCATTAATCCCATCCCCATCTTCTCGTGCCCTTATGAATCCCAAGAGATTCCTGAAAATTAAGCATTCGTCACATCTAAACTCAAAAGGTTCAAGTATGCTTGACATTTTTAACTCTGCAAGATTACACTACGTGTGTGTACAATTCACGTATTGCATTGACAATTGTAGTCTATTATAATGAACCCAAAGCACAATTACATCATATTGTTCTTGCAAAAATAATGCTTGAGCGAAAAGTGACAATTGACAAATATACACCCATCGCTTACCTCCTCTACTTGTGAAAGGGAGATCCGAATAAAACACAAAAAGAAATTATTTGCCAAGACTGAAGACTGAAACGATCTGAACTACTTCCGACGACGAACCCTCCAAAAATCCGACTGACGACAAACGACAACTAAAGGACGACTATCAAGAAACGAAAAAGACGGACCAATCTTATTTGAATACTTTCCCAAATCACACAAAATCAACCAGAATTATCACGAAAATTATTTACTTCAACGAAACGAAACTGAATCTTACGATGACATCAATCGCAATCCAGCTTCAGGATAAGACGCTTTCACAATTTACATAAAATCACAAAACTACAAAACACTCTCGTACGAAATCAATTCACCTTCTTTCTTCATGCCCTCGAAACGTCCGCAGCCGTCCGCGTCCCCACACAGGATGAAATTCGTTTGCATGCAAATCAGTCTCTCGAGTTTTGCATAAAAGTGAGTGCAGCATTGGAACGAAATTTTTCATTCCGTAACCTGTAAGTAAACATCCGTCCGAACTTCTAATGATTGTGAAAAGTTGGTTGAAGTGCAAAGTTAATTTGCAAGTTAGTCAAATTTAGATTGATCATTGTTTGCAACAACAATTAAAGTTGACATCTCCCATCTCGGGATTCGTGTCTTGTCTCTTATATTTTACGTGTGCAGAAGGAGAATAGAAGGAGGTCGCTGCTTGAAAAGGTAAGATGGATGATAGAAATGGTTTGCAATTAAATGTTGACGAGTCATTAATGTAGTTAGTTTGACAGTAGGTAATGAAATCCCTGAAACCATAATATTGTGTATTATTATCGTCCAGATGTTTTCAGTGGAATATCGTAGTTTTTATTGAAAATGGGACTCAACTGTTGGGTAGTTTAAATTTAGTATTTAATTAAAGTCCTGTAACTGGATGTGCTGCTTGATATTACTTCGTCGTGATCGTGATTATTTGAAGTTAGATGATTATGACTATAAATGAGGGAAGGGGCTGTAATCATTACTTTATTAATTAGTCAAATTATTTCGGGAATCAGTGCTGTTCTCATTGTTATTATTGTATTGTGTTTAGGACAACAATCGTCGTTTGGAGTGAATGAGGAACGGACGCTTGAAACGCTTGAACCCTTGAAAAATTCAAGATGTCAACCTGGAAAAGATGGGACCCAACGAAACCCAGTGCAGCGGCATCATCCAGTGGCGTGACGACGAATACCCAAAGTGAGGGATTAGTGCAGAATGATAGTTGGGGGCAAGGGAGGTCCTTATCCTCCGCTGCTTATGGTGGTAGTACAGTTGGTCGAGGCGCTTTGTCTCGGGTCGGGCATGGATTTTCGCAGGCAGCACTAGCTGCACATCGACATGTAGCGTCTGGTAAGAGTGGACCACTTTTGCCACGCCCACCTTATCCACCTCTGATGACACAACAGCGCAAACGGAGACACTCGGGGTCGTCGACAGGGTCGCTGCTACAACAATTGAAAATGAAGGCACTGAAACGTGGTGGGTCCCTCTCCCTGTCCACGCCATTTCGTCAATACGAATCAGGGACAAATGTTTTCAGGCGTAAGCAGCCCATGGCTGACTTGAGAGTTCAATTAGAGCAGAGACGAAAACTTCAACAAGAGCAACAAGAACAGCAACGGAATCAGCAGAATTTGGGGCCCGAGGTGGTGGACTTGTCTGATGATGAAGATGAAGTAGAGATGATTGAGGATATCAAGGTGGAGTTCAAAGCAAATGAACAACAAAACAGAATCGTAAAGCAGGAATCAGCCACAATGAGGCAAGATGTTGTTGAAGAGAAATTGGATACAAAGTTCGGTTTCGATAATAGTAAGCATCTACAAATCGACAAGGTCAGGCTCACGCAGAACATGACGAAAGCTTTCTTCGAGCAGTTTAAGCATCTACGGCCACACATTGTTCAGCCGTCATCATCATCTATGCAGAACAGCCCGAAGAAAACAAACATTGTAGTTGAGCCCTACGGTGATCATATGAAGACTCAAAATCTACATTTTGGAGATTCTATCACTGCCAAGTATGCAGAAAACTGTTTTGGATCATTTATTAAAACTGACTCCAAATACGGAAATTCCATTATGCCGGTTCTTCCTCGTCTTCCAATGTAGTTGGTAAGCAGTCCGGTGTGAGTAATAGTAATTTTTCATGTCATTCATTAGCTTTATGCATTACTATTATTTAGTAGAAAAAAAATTATCTACATGTACTAATTTGTAAGTCTTTGTGTAGCATTTTTATAATTTGCATTATAAATAATATTCTGCGGAGATCATTTTGATAGGCGAAAACTTGTCCATAAATTTTATTATTTATGTAATTACACGTTTAGAGCTTATCAGTGAAGCTATTTGTACAATGCCAAGAAACAGAAACATTTGCAAAAATGACGTATAGTCTTTTAGTGACATCACAGTCGGGAGTTAAATTGAAAGATAATTCACGTACCTTAACCAACTTGAACAGCAAACACAGGAGAGAAATCGTGTAATTCTAATCGTCGGTGAACAGCATTCTGTTACATTTCTTTGACTTCCAGAGAGGCACAGGTTTGGAAACAGAGACATTGGTTGTAGCGCTTGTTGACGGTTGGAGTTTCTTAGGAGGTGAGTCTGGATGATATTTTACCCGACCGTTATTCTTTTGCTTAAGAATTGAAATTAAACATGTTTAATAATGGTTTAAAGATACATATAGTAGCAAGAAAGCAAAACTTACTTATATAGCTTATATAGGGAAGCAAAACTTACCACTCTAACTTGTTTGAAGTATTTATCGTAGTCTTTGGACTTATTAACAAGATAACGCAGTAGGGTTCCGCCCAGCCGGGACTTCTCGAAGTAATACTCCAAGAAATTTTGAGGTGTAGCAGCTCGGTCTGGCATTTTAACGAGCATTAATTTCACAGGTAAATAAGCGTCTTGAACGCAGTACTTTGCTAATCTTTGTCGGGTTTTAGAGTTTCCGTTTAGGAGCGCGTTTATTTCAGTATACTTCACATCATCCTTTTCCTCGCCAGCTTTCAAATGTCTTTTCGCAACCTGCTTCAGTTTTAGAAAACCACGTCCTTGGCGCAGGGAGTCGTGTATCATATACAGTGGAAACATGTCCATCACAACTCGCCCTTGAATGTTCACGTATTGCTTGTCGAATTTGTACAACTTTTTGTTCGTATTCTCTATTGGACGAAGTACAGTCTTGATTTTCTTTAGGCGACCAAGAAAACTGCAAAGTTATTAAAGGTACATAACTGCAACTCATATTACTCCTTCATCCTTCAAACTCAATTTTAGTATATTTTTTGTACTCACGGAAATCGTTTTACATCTTCAAATTGATGAACAAATCTTTCAGCTCTCTGTAGTACGAAAGGCAAGTCAAAGTTCTTAATGTTGTAGCCAGTAATAATGTCTGGGTCCATTTGCATCACAAAGTCACGAAAGGACGCCAGCATCACAGCTTCCGAGTGGAGTAGATTTTCTTCGGTATTGTTAGTGGGATTTTGCTTATCATAGAACTGTACCACTTTCACATCCGGCAATGCGTCGCAAGAGCCCAAAACGAAAGCTGCTTTCCCAATGATTGTGTTGTCTGTATTTGTTTTAAAATGGACCCGTTATACATGAAAGTTTCATTTTAATATGCCATTTCGCTAGTTCTGCGTTAGCCATACATACATAACTAACCTGGAGTTCCATAAGAGCTGAGCACGGCTCCTATTTGTATAATCTGCCCCTGACTAAAGCCATCCCTTGCGGAACTATCGTGATTAAGCCTACATTCTATGTCGAAGGACAGTAAGCGTAGTGGAGGAATATCCTGGGGTTGACTGGAGAGTGTTGTGATATCCACGTAATGAGTATCAAGCTCTATTTGGCAGTGGCTTTCCAGTTCGACTGGATAACCTGAAATGTTGTAATACGCATAATATTATGTTCTTGTCGTCAGTCAGACAGATATATCAGTAAAAGTTGAAAATTGCGTATAAAATCATACAACTAGGGTTACTATTGTCAGCTCTGTGGTAATACTTTCCAGCATTTAGTTTTATCCAGCTACATCCCGGAATGTTTTGATCCGTAAGAAAGCGGATATTGTTTGTTAGTTACGGTTTCAAACACCTGGAATTCACACGGTTCCGTAAGCTCGTTTAAGATTTTTGCTGTAACTGAGATGAACCTACAAATACAGTAAATTCAAATGCTCAATTTAGTTCATAAGTTCATATTTAGAGTTTACCGCATATATAACTGCAAGTTACAACGAGGACTTACATGGGCAATGCTACGTAAACTTTGAGCACAAGGGACTGCCTATTCCTACTTTTATTTCCAGGAAAATGGAAAATACTATTTTCTACCTCACTAAACTGGAGCCCTTCAATCCTCACCACGGGCTGGTAGCCCTCTGTAATGAAGTCATGAACGTTAACTAAACCTAGACACGTCAATATTTCCCTAGACACATTTTCATTGAGATGTAAGAGTACCCTGTCTTTCATTTCGAAGAATTCAGCATTCTCAAAGTATTCTAACGTGGGCAACGCGTAAAAGTAAGGGAGAAATCCGTGCACATTACAACACACAGAGATTGAATGAGTCTTTTCGAAGCAATTTGGATTCATGATATCCGGCTCATCAAAGAGGTCCTGGGATGCAGAGTAAGCAGGCACTCGTGCCACCCCAAATAACCTTGAAAATAATACAACCACCCTTCAAAGTTGATTGCCCAAAGGATCATAATCATTTCCAAAATGACATTTTTATGTATAAAACCTTATCACTGTATGAAACGGTGCGTTCCAGAGCTCAGGCTCCAATCGCATGGAAGGATGCTTGATGCTGGAAACGGAAGACACCGAATCTAAAAAGAGGAATGTGAAGCCCTCAGGTTGCGCCTCCAAAGGGGAGGAGGCATACAACAAAGTTCCTTCCGGAACCGGAGGTCGTTCCCACTCACTAAACAGGGAGGACATCTCCGAGCTCGTGGTGATGACCTCCCGGGGGATGTGCTTTTGTCTTTGGGAGGCGGACAGGAAGTTGAAATAGTCCGGATCTTCATCCAACTCGTCTTGAGAGGTGTCCCCTTCATTATCGTCTACAGAAATGTTGAGCACTTCCATAAGTAACTTATAATTATTTGCACAAATTTAAGATTTAAATCTTAAAATACATAAAATTTCACAGAAATTAAGAACGCCCAGACTTTGTTGTAAGGATTTGCTAAAAATTTATAAACAGCTTTAGGGGCGTTTGTTTGTTTACACTGAAGTATGAGCTAATGTTTTGTTTACGTTCACAAATCGTGTGATGAGACTTTCAGATAAAGAAAAGTATGGGGGTATTCTGAGTCATAGAGTTGCCCTCCCGGCGTAGGGTCTAAAAGTGCATTTTGAGCAGGAGACTGACGACTTTTTGGTATTGCACAAACCGACTCATGGTTTCTTGTCAAAGTGTGTAAACAAAAGTGGAAGTTGTGTTTTTGAGGGAAGTTACTTTTAATTGTTAGTTTTGTGATTATAGTTATAGTTATACGTAGTGGAGAGTTGAGGACGATGGGAAAGGAAAAGAAGCGACACCGGTCCAGATCCCGTGAAAGGGAGAGGGACCGTGAACGACGGGATCGTGGTGACCGTGTCGCCCGGAATCCAAGACGAAGGTCTAGGAGTCATGAGCGCTCACTCAAGAAGAACAAGTCGTCGCGGAGGGAAAGGTCAGCAGAGTCGAGGTCACGATCACCAGTTTTAAGAAATCGATCGAGATCGCCACGAGAGCGTGGCTCAGGCACTCCCGAGTATGGAGATAAGGGCACGTCTAATTCTGGGGGCAGCAAGGGGAAATCAGAGTCATTAGTTGAAAACGTTTTTGATGTGAAATTGGACAAGGAAGCGGCTCAGAAAAAGTTGGAGGCGGAGATGCAGAAAAGAAGGGAAAGGATTGAGAAGTAAGTTTGTAAAGAATTTAAATTAACACTTCAAAGACAATTGACATAAATTCAAAACTTGTACTTATGAATGGTTTTGGGCCTTTGGCTGTTTGCAGGTGGAGAGCAGAAAGGAGAGAAGCGGAATTAAAATTGGAAGTTTTGGCAAAAAAGGAAATGCTCACGGCTGCTCGTAAGCAATGGACGTTGGACGAAGAAGGAGATGACGAAGAGGAAGCTGTGGTGGCGAACACTGATGCCGAAACAAAGCCGGACGTGGCAGTACCCGTTGAAACCAATGAGCCTCAAATGCCGGCTCCTATGGAGGTAGAAGATGATGAAGATCCTCTTGACGCTTTCATGAAAGGAGTTCAAGATGAAGTTCGAAAAATGAACTCCACAGGTACAAACTACTACTATGTTACGGACGCTACGCTACCAAGTTTGGACACTGGTTTTGGTATTGGTCAAAAATCGGTAATTGAATTGTCAATAGGTCATTCAGCTCCGGCTGGTGCAAAAGGAAGTGTTCAGAAGGTTGTGGTGGTGAAATCTGGAACGGTTAAAAAGGCAGAGAAGAAAGACAAGGGGGAACTGATTGAACAAAATATGGATGGACTAGAGGTAAACGAATATAAATTGTTTAATTATTCGTGATAATAATTATTACATAGAAACCTGATCAGGCTAACTAAAGTGAACCTTGTTATTTATATTTATTAACAGGTAGTTGTCAACTACGACTGTCCTAATCATTACGAGGATTACGTTCATCGCTGTGGACGAACAGGACGGTGAGTAAATACGAAAACGTTAATTAAAAAACTAATCCTACTAGAGAAAATCAAAAAAGTAATTTGTTGCAAACTTTACTATGTTGTTAAAGGGCCGGAAATAAAGGTTGGGCGTACACGTTTCTTACACCCGATCAGGAAAGATATGCCGGTGAAATTATCCGTGCCTTGGAACTCTCGGGCGGTGAAGTGCCTCCAGAATTAACGCAATTATGGGACGACTACAAATCCGGTCAGGAAGCAGAAGGGAAGAAGGTGAAATCTGGAGGTGGATTTTCAGGAAAAGGTTTCAAGTTTGACGACACAGAAGCCCTGTTGGCTAAAGAAAACAAAAAGTTCCAGAAGCATGCTTTGGGTATGATGCAATTTTTTTTAGATATATGTATGAGATTACTTTTAAAAGCATTACATATTACACAACTGAATGCTAAATTCTACTTTTTGTGTCACTAGGCTTGCAAGATTCCGACGATGAAGACATTGAGGGTGACTTGGAGCAGCAAATAGTGACAATGATGGCACCCAAGCGAATTGTTAAGGAAATTCTTGCAGCACCTGCTGCACAATCCAATTCTGGTGCCTCAGCGGCCGCTCCTTCTTCCGCCAATAAGCTTGAAATTGCTAAACGCATGGCAGCCCAAATTCAAGCAGAAAAGAACCTTGGAGTAGATACCAAGGCACAACTAACTGCGGAAGCAATTTTGAAGGGCGGTATAATGAATGTACAACCAAAAATCACAGCCAAGAATGTGGCAGAGCAACTTGCGGCGAAACTAAACACCAGATTGAATTATCAACCTCCAGACGAAATATCTGCGGCCAGCAATGCGGTAAGACACACTTCGTCGGTTCACTTTTTTATATATACCCGATTAATTGTTTAACACTAATAATATAAATTCATTGTTTGCATTTTTAGGAACCCACCTCCTTCTCCATTGAGTCCACCAATCCTCCAGTTCAGAAGAAGTACGAAGAGGAACTGGAAATCAACGACTTTCCTCAACAGGCTCGTTGGCGGATCACCTCCAAGGAAACTCTGGCTCAGATTGGTGACTACTCAGAAGCCGGAATCACTGTTCGAGGGACGTACGTTCTGACAGGGAAAAATCCTCCAGAAGGAGAACGAAAGTTATACCTGGCTATTGAGTCAATGTCAGAGTTGGCTGTTAGTAAGGCAAAGAGTGAAATTTGTAGAATATTGAAGGAAGAAATGTTGAGGATACAAGCTTCAGCTAATCATTACATAGGAAGCAAGAACAGATACAAAGTATTGTAATAAAGGTGTCATAAAAATAGGTATAGTTTGCTGTTAAATGTTAATTGTAATTACTAATTACGCTCGAGTTAAGCATATAAAAGTGTTTGAAGTGTCTGCCTACACGGCTTTCGACATGTATGCCACAACGACAGCCGACGCATGGGTATGCAAATTTATTGCTAATGACGCATGTGTCTTCGGATGTGATTGCTGTGAAGCATTTTAAAAGAAAAAATAAACATCTGAAGTGACTATAATATTCAATTTCCATGTCCAATATTTAAATCATTTAAGGAGTACTGTCTATAATTTGACTATCATCATGAGACAAGACGTAGGCGTAGGTACTTGTTTTATAAGTAAATACAATCCACCAAATAGTGAATTACATATCATTTCTTTTTGTCTTGAGCATGTTAGTTAGACGGTCTCAGACAGACTTTTTATCACTTCTGTCACCTCATCTTCGGCAACTTATGCTCATGATAGAAGATCAATGCCCTTCAATGACCTGTATCCATATTGTCTCATTTTGCAAAGTTCTCTGCTTCTGAGGCAAATTTCAATGCTTTTCAATTCAGGTACTCTATAAAACTTTAAGCATTTTCAACATTCCAGTTGTTTCAAGCAATCGGCCAAGGTATTCAACAAACGTAATCTGAAGTCAGGAACCTTGTCACACGTTGATTTTCTTAAGTCACGACCTAAGTAAAAACCCGTTTATATTTCTAGTCTCAATTTATGAATTTTTGTAATAGCTTGAGTAAATTTCTTATTAAGTTGTTATTTTAACTGGGGCGAACCTAATTTAATAGTACTATATATAAATTTATCGTGCACGTAATTTGTAATATGCACAAACGGAAAGCAAGTCTATGCTCTCACCCTCGAAGCCAAGCGAATAGTTTCTCCAAAAGGATTCGCGATGCGGAAGAACATGAAATCAGTGATCTGCCAAACGAGGTACAAAACTCAAGTCACTAATAATTATTGTAGAGTGAATCAGTGAAGCTAAATAAGAAAAATGTTACAAATGAATTAATTGCATATTGCAGATTGTTGCAATCATCCTGCAAAATCTGGACACGAGATCATTCTTAGAGGTCCGAAGCGTGTGCAAGCGATGGCGAGGCTTATCAAACTTTCTCGTCTCCACCTCCCAATCACCGCTGTCCAGTTGTGAGACCGTTTTGCGTACTAACGCTGACTACAAACTAATGGGGGAGAGTACAAGGGAATTCGAGTCAAAGCTTGGAACGCCTTTTCCGAGCGGAGCCGTGTGTCTTAGGGGTTTCCGCATTGTGTCCGCATCCACAGGCTCGATTCACTTTGAGACCCACCTCAGTACTCCAGCACACGCATCCTTCTTCCAAGCGTGTGGCACTTACATTAGCCACCTCAGAATTCAGCATGTGAACCTCTCAACGCGGACTATGCTTCACATCCTTTGCTATACGCGTCTCAAAAGCTTGCAGTTGTCTGACTGCAACTGGACTTGCGAAGGTGTTGAGAATCAAGGCTATAAACCAAAGTCCGGCCTAAAGTGGCACTGGGAGAAGGCGAAGAACACTCTGAGCGAGTTGGAAAGACTAGAAATTGACGTTGGCTGCTTTCTTCATTCGCGAGGTCCAGATATTCCGGAAAAGTTTCTGAAACTGAACAACAATTCTGACGAGGGCGAAGAAACCTTTGACCTCATCACGTATCTCACCGCTGTCACGCCAGACTTTAGTAGCTTCCTCTGCGAATTCCTGAAATGTGGATCAGCCCTCAAAACGTTGAAGGTCACTGGATGCGACATATCTGTGACACGGCCCGGGGCAGCCTCAAACGACCTAACTCATTGGTCACAGCAACATGAAATTATCAACGCATTGAAAGGGCTTGAAAAACTCCAAATATTATCTCTGAAGCTACGTAGTGACCTTCGCGTCTTATCTACACTTACCGCCGACCTGCCTTTCCAGCTAACTGAGCTCCAATTAGAGTTCTACCAAGGGAGAATAACCCCTCGCCACCTGTCTCTCCTTGAGGCGTTCAGCAAGACGCTTCGAACTCTGCAACTGGACTTCACCCTCGTCAGCGATCAAACTCAGTTCCTTCGAGACGACTTTCGCGACTACCGGCTTAATTTGATAAAATTGGAAAGCTTGAAGTTGGGACGCTTTCGAGGACATCTCGATTTCTTGAAGAGCTTTAGCAAAACCTTGCTGAGTTTGGAAATTTGCAGTTCTCAGGAGAGTATCCAAACCGTTTTTCAATGGAGTGCGAATCACAGGTTCTTTGAAGCTTTGCCTCGGTTGAAGAGGTTGATCTTGGGATTTGACACCTTCACTCGTTCAGCTTGATTAGTACAGTAGGGTAATTTATTAGTCTACTTATATGTACGTAGTTAGTTTTCCAAAGTACGAGAGCTGAAATTATACCTTACACGTTTCGTTTTTATACGTTAATTTTAATTTGGTTGTCAAAATTTCATATAATATATAACAAAGTATTACGGCAGTATAAGCTACATTTGTTGTTAAACATGATTTTGTTGATAAATTTTAACTTTCATGCTTGAATGAAATAAACTTTGCATTTTAATCCGGATTTCTGTGATACTGATGATAACCGATTCAACGGATTGGTTTCTTTTATCCCAGCCGCTCCAATGTGAAACGACTCGTAGAGGAGCACAATCCAAATGTGAAACCAACGAAACTCATGATAAACCTCCTCTCTCGTAGATCCCTGGAAAACAACTCATAAAATTTTAATTTTTTTTAAAGAAATAGCAAAGGTATGAAATTGAATCAGTTTTATAAATATAATTATCACGACAGCTTACCAAAAAAGGATGGAGTAACATTGAAGTATTCCCTGACCGTTAAGACGACAGACCCACTTCCTGACTTTGTTGAAGGCACTTTGTTCATCAAAGACCAGAGCAAGTCAGGCTTTATGGATAAGGAAAATGGTCTAGTTGTAGATGAATGTCCTAGTCATGATAACCCACAAGAGAGTCTTACCAATGATGAGCCTGATTTCCCTGACATCGTCGCAACCTTCTTCGAAGATGACCACAGCGTCGGTGGCGGCAGATTGCCAACCCAGATTTGCGACTTGCCACAACAGGTACCTGCATCAGGTTCCGCCACTTATCTTTCGCTTTGCTACAATTTCTTAAAAACAGGTACAACGTTTATGTGAAGGTTTGGCTAGAAATATACGAGAACCTCGACTACCACTCGTATCTCAACTTGCGCGTCACCTGCCACCACTTCCTCCACCTAGTCGACCATTACTTGGGAATTCGTGGCAACTTCGTCACAAGCAGTGGGGACGCTATCCCAGAGCAAGTCTTTCGATTTTTCTCCTCCGTCGCGGTGAACGATGTCTCGTTTGGGGATTGCTCGGACCCCTCCAAGTTCATCTTCTCGAACATTTTCCGCTACCCGAAGTACCTCTCCGACCTGTCACTGATGGGCCACACGAACCTCAAGCTTGTCCAAGACATCGTCACACACTGTCCCCTGCTGAAACTCTTCGAAATGACGTTGGACTGTAAGATAAGCTCTGGGGATAATACAAACACACTTGAAAACATCCTTCCAGGAGTAGACCTGAAGTCGCCGTTTCCTCCCAGAAAGGCTTGGCTTCGTGAAATAGAGTGCTTCAAGCTTGTCCCCAGTTTCTCCAATGACAAAGATGTCGTCACTCTTTCCAAGTTGGTGATGTCCTTGCTTCGAGGGACGCACTCAAAGTATCTGCGCAGGGTTATCTTTCAATGTCAGCTCAGCGAAGAGCTCGCCCTCCTCCACGTCATGACCATCGTTGCTGAGCTGATGGAAAGGCATCCAAGCCTGGAAGCCTTCTTCATGGCCATTCTCAACGATGAGGCTCTCTTTGCCAAGCACGAGAACCAAGATGACACTGAGGAGGAGGAGTATCTGCATTTGAGCGAGTGTCAAATGTGTAATATTCGCAACCGAATTGTGAGCACCGGGAAATTCATGAAGATCCGGAAAATGGGTCTCGCCATGATCAACCCACGACTCCAACAAATTTGGGTGGATTTTCTCAAAACGCAAAACCACCTCGTTCACCTCTCTGTCACGGTGAATATTGGGCCCACCACCTTTTCCCAGGTGGTCTTTGACTCCTTCCATGGCACTCTCGAACAGTTGGCAATTCGAGGAAAGTTCGAAGAGCCCTTCGACTTTCGGTATGTAACCAACTGCAAAAATCTGAAGGAGATTTGTCTGCACAACTTGCAAGAGAATGGAGGTGGCGGCATCACTCCAAAATGTATCAATTTGAATGACATTCCGGATGGACTGGAGTCGCTCATTCTGTTTCAAGTAGTGGCTCGCACTGAGGAAATTCGGTTGGCACTCACAAGACTGGAGAAGCTCTCCACACTCGTCGTATTCAAATGTGGTCATGCCGCCGGGGAGACCGGAGTTGGACTGGAGTGTCTCCAGCAATTGCTGAATAAGAGAACGTTGCAGTCAATCCTCATTGTGCAATTCATTTGTGGCTCCACAACGGAAGCGGAAACCCTGGCCGGGGTTCTCTACGCGATGGCGAAAGACGAAGGAAATCAGGCGTCAGGAATGTTGGCGCGACGACAACAAAACATGCTTGCTCCACCTGATGCCCATGTGGACATTCTCAACTTTCCGGAAGTTCAGCAGGAGGACAATGACATTCTCCATTTTGTCCAGGATCAACACGACTTTATTCCTCTTGAGCGGCCTGTGTCCAGGGGAAATCATAGGATATACGCAGATGATGATGACGATGAGCCAGAACTTGACAGTCTAACAAAACCGGAAGCCGCTGCCGGAGGCGAATCCCCAGTCTCCATGTCAAGAGAAATGGTGGAAGGCGTACCTTGGAAAGCTCCAAAGAGTGAATTTTTAGATCCTGGCGAATCTGACTTTCCTCCACCCCCAGAAAACTTTTGGAACACGAATGTCAGTCAAAATGTTGACATTTCAACTCTTTCTTCGGAAGAGATGTCAAATTTGGAGGAGTTTCCACCTCTGAGCATAAATGCTAATCTTGGAGACCATCCGCAAGGCCCGGAAACCAACGAAAATGTCAATGAAAGTGACGTCGAGAGAAGAGAAGACGGAATTGACGAGGAAAACAACCATCTGGCAGATGTGGAGGTGGTAGACGTCGGTGGAGAAGGCTTCAACATTCTCCAAAACATTTTGGAGCACGCCCTCGTCCAAAACCCCGCTCAAGTGGAGAGGCGTCACCCCCACCTCCAAGATAACATGTTGCTCAACCGTCTCGAAGAGCTTAACGACGACGTCGAGCTTGTCTTTGACCTCGGTGACCACGACCTCGGGCCCGTTCTCGACCTCTTCGAAGCGGAACGCCTTGCCCGGGAGCATAATGTCCAAGTCGGTTTCATTTTGGACGGGGTTATCGACATCATGAACGAAGACGTCGTGAGGTCCAAGTGGCTTTGCGTGGAGGACTCTGAAGGACATTTAACGTACACTTTGAAGATTTCGGTGGAGTTGTAAATTTGTAGGGAATTTTCTTTTCGAACACCTCATCTTGTACTTCACAGAGAATTTGAAATGACGAAAAAAAAATTTACGGTCTTCTCAAAAACTTTCGAACATTGCGGTCTTCGTCTAGGTATTTCTGACGTTTTGATTTTGATTAGCATGATTAGCATTTCAAACTTAGCGAAGCAATTTAAAAGCTAAAAAAAATTAAATCTACTTGCTGGAGCAAATTTGACAAAAAAAAACAACAAAGAGAGAACGGTGGTGGCAGTGGCAAGAGTACTGCACCCCATAGCTCAGCGAGCAAAAAAAAGAGCGCGAAAATTTGAATCCTTTTGTAAAGGATTACATTGTGACAACTTTCGTTGCAGTCAACTTGTTTACATTTCCGGCATCAATGGATTAGAACTTGTTTGTTTTACTAGCAATGATTTAATTTTAATTAGAATGTGGTTAGGTGTAAGTAATTGACGGAGTTTTAATTGATTGTGTCCTAAACTCCCAGAATTGTGTGTTGTAAAGTGTCAAGACTTCTTTGTTAAACCGAGAGGTTCCAGTAAAACTTAATGAATCGTGTTGTGTTGTTGTCGAATTCAAAAAGTGAACCCAAGCCAAACATGTCGGAGCAAATGGTGGACCGTCCTCTTCGATCAGTTTTCGGTAAGGATTATGAGAGTGACATTGTAGACTAAATGACAAGTTGATTGTTGAGTGCGTTTGCTAATGAGAATATGTATTTTTCTGATGATTTGCAGTTGGAAACATACCCTATGAAGTTACAGAGGAGAAGCTCAGAGAGATATTCAGTGAAGTTGGAGAAGTGTTGTCACTCAAGCTTGTCTTTGATCGAGAGACCGGTAAACCGAAAGGGTATGGGTTTTGTGAGTATAAAGATGTTCAGACGGCGATGAGTGCAATGCGAAATTTGAATGGGTTTGAAATCAACGGGAGAATACTCCGTGTGGACAATGCTGGTGCTGAGAGACAACGAATGGCGGAAATGGGTGGAGGTAAGTGCAAAGCGGAAGAATATTTAGGATACAGAAGTTCCCAAATGGTAAATGGCTTTTTGTTTTACGTAGGTGGAGGAAGAGACAGGGATATGGGTCACCACAATGGACCCCGGCATGACGACTTGAGTATGCGAGATGAAGGACCTCCACCACCTGAAAAAGCACCAGAAATGATTTCTCGAGCTGTGGCGTCTTTACCACCAGAGCAAATGTTTGATTTGATGAAGCAGATGAAGCTTTGCATTCAAAATAATCCTTCGGAAGCGAGAACTATGCTGCTTCAAAATCCACAGTTATCTTATGCCCTGCTTCAGGCCTTGGTTGTAATGAAAGTTATTGAACCTCCACAAGCAATTGTAAGTACATTGTATTTTTAAAACACATACTATGTGGGAAACTGCCTGACGTCAGGCAGTGTACGTCATTTTTTTCGTTTTTTTCAGTCTATGCTGCATAAGGATAACCAAGTGGCATTAGGCTCACTGTTACCAGAGGGTCAAATGAATAACATGATGCAAGGTGGATTCGGACAGCCTCCACCTGCCACTGAAAATCCATGGATTGCAGCAGCTGCAGCTAGCACAGGAGGTCCACTGATGCCGGCCCAGCCACCAGGCCCGTTCGGGCCTGCACCAGTTCCTCCAGTTTCTGTTTCTGGTCCTGTGGGTTCAGATCTTGTAAGACCGGTTATTGTATTTATTTCACATTTGAAACAAAAGTTAGTACCGTTGTCTAATTGGAAACTCTTGTTTAAGGATATGCGGCAGTTGGATCCTAGACTGCGAAGTCAAGGCGGTGGAAATCAGGACTTTGATTTGTAAGTTATTGTTTTAATTTTTCAAAGTAAATGGGAAATTGGCGTTTTTTATATTTTAATGGTATAAATATCATATTACTCAAACAGACGTGATCCACGAGGGCCAGGAGAAAGATTTTCAATGGATCCACGCAGAGACCGAGACTTGCGTGATAGAGACATGCGTGTTGACCGTGATTTGCGCGATCCAAGAGCAGAGGGAAGAGACAAAGACCTACGGGACAGAGATCTTCGTGATCCTAGACTTTTTGGAAGCAGTGGCACAGGCTCGAGTAGTTTACCGACAGCATCAACAACAACACCTTCACCTTTAGACCCCCGAGCAGCGCGACGAGCTGGTGCCGGAAGCAGTGGAGCAGACTTTTTAACTTCGACCACATCGTCATCAGGAATGTCAACTGCAAACAGGGCAGCAATGAATGCTTTTTCTGGCATGGTAGGTCTTGGCCCCGGAGCAACGGATAAGGAGAAGGCCAGCTTAATTATGCAAGTGTTACAGTTATCCGATGAGCAAATCAATGCTCTGCCTGCGGAACAACGACAGAGCATATTGGCCCTGAAAGAACAGATAGCCAAGTCGACAGCACAAGGCCGCTAAGGAATCAGTACTTGAACCGGCGGAAGACGACTACTATATTATGAACGCACTTGTGTTTTCACTGTAAACTCGTATGTACTCCATCATCCTTGAATCACCGAGTCCAAGGCATAATGTCACTACTCTGTCAACCTATTGGTTGGCTCTAAAAGCATCCTATGTTTTAGATTTATATTTAGATGATTTAAGTAAACATAGGTTTAATTAGTGTTGTAGACACATGACTGCGTGTTGAATGTAAGGCATATATAGGTATTACCATTTTGGAAATAATATACCCAAACAATGTAATGAGTTTGGCTGGAAATTGTTTGTATGAATGTGTAAGACAATTTTTGTGGGAATGAATGAGCAATGTGAAACCTGTTTAGTTGACGGAAGAATTCTGTCGTTCAAAGCATTTTTGTATGAATGTCTTTTTCCTTTTACATCAGCCCTTTTGCTGATGTAATCAAATGTTTACGATCGTTTTGTTGAGCATTGTGAATTTTCCACAAATCAATAAACACCTATATATTTATATATGGACACCCAAGTGCTTATCTGCAAAATACATCAATTACGCATGTTACACATAGTTTAAAATTCAATTTTGTTTGTTTACTCGTAAGAAGAATAGACTCATTCAGGGAACGTAAATATATTACGTCATACACCCTAGTAGGTGGGTAAATTTCAAAATATGACGAGACTATGACGTAGTGGGTGGGTCACTTGCTAAATCTGA
>JAHZMW010003378.1:0-13693 GCA_027743745.1 Alloscopus bannaensis | reverse complement strand
TGTGCGCATTGCCCCATACACTGTGCCAGTTAACCTGCTATGTAAAACACATTGTAGTTTGCATAACAGGCTAACTGGCACAGTGTATGGGGCAATGCGCACAGTTATTGATTCATGCTAGAGATGTCATCGGATTCAGCCTGCCAGTGGCCCTCCAGGAAAATGTCAAAAACAATTCCACTGTGTTTTTGACACCCACGTCATCCCAGTTTCAACGGTCCGGATTTAATGATAAATGTGTGCAAATTGATGCACATCGCTATTTTTGGTTTCCGTAATGCATAATTTTCAATTTGAACATGCCATTCCACTGAAAAAATCTTATCACTTTCAGCAAACATCAAACATTAATTTACAGTCAGCAGAGGCAGACTGGGCTTTCCACAGGATTTCCAACAACAGACATGTCAAAAAACAAAAGAAAACATTTCAGTATAATTAAACACAACTGATGTAAAGCATTTTGTACTTGCTCATCAAATCTTTTATCATCTTGCACCAATTGATAAAAAATTGTGTTAGATAATGAGTCGATATTGGACAATATGCGCAAGTAATAATTACATCACAGTGTATTTATGCTCTCTACAAAGTGGTCACGCCATTTTTGAAATCAAATCTTAAACAAACTATCACTTTCCAACCATGATTGCCTCCAGCTCCGCATCAAAGCATTTTAAAGCAGCGAGTGTAAATTTGGAAATGGAGGAATCTACAGAGTGTCCAAACTGGAGTCCCACCGAAGTTCCGGAGGAGGTACCAAACGCACAAAATGTTTTTTTTAATGGATTTTTTTCTCATTAATATATACACCTTTCCTTCCATTACAGATCTGGGAGTATATCTTTGATGAGCTCGATAAGCCAGAGGACCTTCATAGTTGCTACAATGCATGCTCTACATTCCACCACATCTTGGAGCGAAGACATATCAATTTCCTATTTGAAAGAGTAAGCCATGTAGAAAAATTAACAATAGCTGAAAAAAAAATCTCAAAGGTTGCTAAAAATAAGCATTTTACTTTTATATTTATTTATTCAGACCCTTCCGCTCCTTCAAAACTATGTGAGCCGTAACGACATTTTAAACTGTCGCCTTGCCTCCCACAAATGGCAAGCCATCGTCGACAACCACCTGCAACGCTCTTACTTCCACTTCAAGCCCGCCAATCTCGACCCCGACGAGTGTTTATCACGAAGACGAAAAAAGCTGATAAACCCATGTCGCCGCAAGTACCACTTCTACTCTGCCGAGAAAGTTGACAAGTTTCTCGCCCATTTGGAGAGCTACTCCGGACCCAATCCTATCATCACCAGAGCCGTCGAGATCAACGTTGACCCCTTGGACGAAGTAGGTTTCATCGAGAAAGCCGGCGACTTTGTGTCCAAGTACGGTTCCCACATTTGGTACCTCAAGCTCATTTACGTGAACATCTTCGACCTTCGGAGGATCCTCGCGTTTTATGAAAACGTGCTCGTCAAATGGTTTCATGCCATGCCCCACCTTCGCTCCCTCCGCCTGTTTCTCCTCCTCCCAAAAGTACAAGGGCCTGCAATCGAGAGCTGCATTGAGGACAATCCCCTTTCAACACTGGAGCACCTGCAGCACCTCTCGATGTACGACAGTAATCACAGGATTGGACGTGAGGTCCTTAAAGCATGGGCGAGTCGAGGGTGCCTCACCCATCTGCAAGTCTCCGAGTTTAGCAACTTTGACCAAGGTTTTGTCCACGACATTTCTGACGTCGAGAGCAAGTTTGAAGGTTTGGAAGCGATTGACGTGCCAATGCCGAGATTGGACTACTTTGTCATTTTGTCCTCCATCCAGTCGAAGCGATGGCTTCTTAAGAAGCTTGTGCTCAGGGATGTCTCCCTGTCCGAGTCTGGAGTGAATGGGAAGGTGCTCACGTTTCCAGTGTTGTTCCAAGCGCTCAACTTGAGCTCCTTTGCGAACACCCTCCAAAAGCTATCTCTTCTTGTAAAGGGATGCGCCAAGTACAACGGACGGAAAGGACCTTGCAAGGATCTCACTCTAAAGCTGCCAGCACTGCAAATTTTGAAAATCAAAGGAAAAGGTGGTTTCATTGCTGTGAGCTCATTTCACTTTGCTTTCGAGCTGAAGTCCCTCAAATCTCTCCATTTGATTCATGTTCGAAGTGAGTGCTACATCGAAGATATTTTCTTCACGTTGATATCCTACAATGCGAAACCAGGAGATAAAACGTTGTGGGACATGCTTCCAGCCTTGAAAAGGGTGGAGATTGTGGATGGGAGTAACAATGCATGGGAGTGCCCGCGACCTTGGAGAAGACCGCCGGTGATCCCTAGAAGTTTCTTTCGAAGGGTGGTTGACAGCATTTTGATTGGTTATTTAAACTTCCAGACGAGGTGCATGGAGCATGTCGAGCAAAAGCGATATCGTCAACGTCACAATCGCTAATCACCACTACAGCAATTTCGCAGTCTAAAATATTGAATTTTGTGTAAACAACTATTCACTCGGGCGTTTAGTATTTGTAATAAATTAAAGAATTTTATACGATTATAGCCCATATTAGCAGATTTTAATCATTATTAGAATTTTTGGTGCAATCCATTTTCTCATGAAGAATTGTCAGTGAAAATAGCATCGGCAAAAATTTAATAAAAACCTGAACGGAGGCACCCATTCAATTACCATTAACACACACCCTTGTTGTTCCATTTTTGTAAAAACCTGTCCTGCTAAAACCAACTCATGAAATTTCTTCAATTTTCTATTTGATACACATGTGTACACACTGAAATAAGTTTGTCACATTGCTAGCCATTAGCTAATGCCTTTAATTTTTTAAGCTGGATAAAAATTATTCTCGAACTTTAAGACTCAAATTAAATGCTAACGTCAGTCTGCAAACATGTCTTCTGCTCCCTGTAAAGAGAAAGAGGCCCTCGGCCTCAATCCTCAGTCTGAAATTATGCTATCTCATCAGAAACAACTTCTCTCGCAACCCTTTGACAAGTTGGGTTCGTTATTGAAGAGTTCGGATTTTCCTGACGTGCCTCCTCCGCCTGATGTGGTTTGGCTGAGGGAGTCTGTTGTGACTTCACCGAAGTCATTGGGATTGGCCAACTTTCTTCAAACATACTTTGACTTTACGTATTACACCGGCATTAGTCCTTTTCGGTTTCAGGATCATGATAAGGGGCATCTTGATATTCATATGTGGAAGCCTCAACAAGTAGGTGTTTTGTGGTACTAGTAACTAGATGCTGTTTTTTTTAGGTTTTAAATAGCTTTTTTTTCTGTGGCAGGTGATTTGTAGCATTTTGCACTTATCCGCTGTCATCAATGTCCTCACAGAAACGAGATCTTGTTTCCCAGACAAGAAATTCCGGGATCCAGCACAATACTTTGTTTTCTTCATGAGTGTGTTTAATGTACTCTACAAAGGCATCTTTATGAAGCTGATGTGGCACAAATCGGATTTCTTGCGAATTGTTAACTCTATTATGGAAGGATGCAGTCGGAAGTTGTTGCCTGTGGACATACCTAAATTGGCGAGTCAACATATCTTTAACATTTCAAATGAGTTTCGTGAAAAGTTGAAAGTGAGATGGTAAATTTGACTAAATTTCCTTTTCTGTAGTGGCGACCATTAGCATTTCACCGGATTGTGTTGTGGCTATATACTGGGATGGCAATTGCCAGTTTAATTGCTGGCAAGTTTTTTGTTAGCACCACCATGGAGTTGACGCCAGAGTGGTGGTGCCGACGACTTGTTGCCTGGACTCGATATACATTCTTCTACGGTCCATTTCCTGGGTCCATGGATGCCCCAACAATTGACAGCATTTCCAATTTGGACGCATGCTTAAGTTTGGTGAATGTCTTGGGACTTTTGGCAAGGTGCGTTGACAAGACATTTACTTTTGCTATGACTACTTTATTTGACTTTTAACTTGAGAAAATAATTTTATTTCATGAATCAGATTCTTGCTCGGATTCTACTCGGATCTTCTAATCTTCACAATGGCGCTAACGCTCTGGTCCTCCGTATCAGCGTTTGCGGGTACGCTCGAGCCTGTTACAAAATTTGAAGCGTGTCCTATGTCAGACGAGGTGAAAGCAGTTCCTTCCGTTGCACTATCCAATCAGTGGGACAGGATTTACGAAAACTTCAAATCCATTCGATCCCTCTCGCAACTCATCAATACAACTCTCGGCAGCCTCGTTTGCTAGTACCTCTCCGAGGCAATTATGGCTTATTCAGTGTCTCTCGATGCGACCCTGCTCACCGATGATCCCTTCAAGAGAATGAACCTCTCCTTCTTTTATATCTGCACTCTTGGCAGTCTCTTTATATCTGGAGATATTTGCCAACAAGTAAGACGTTGAGTTTTTATGAAACCTATTCTAAAATCAGTCAGGATAACTCGTACCGCTAATTCTACTCTTATTATCTCCTAAGATGGAAGCCCTTCGAACATGGTTGCAAAACGATGAGAACCGCCGGGGCGTGCCTCAGGACGAAATCAATATCGTCTTGCACGAGATGCTCGTCAAGGAGGTGGGCATTCGGGGAAGCAACATTTTCACAATCACCTACCCTTTTGCTGCGACCGTAAGAAATTTATGGATACACTATTTTTATACTTGATGCAATTCTATGGATTTATAACTAGACTACTATTAACTTTTACGTTTTTTTCTATACTGCAGTTCATCGGAACCATTGTGACGTACTTCATTATTTGTGTGCAACAGCAGAGTTCGATTTCGCATGGATGGCAGTAATGAATGGAAATGTATTATTTTGCTACTTAGCAAGAATTTTTTACTTTTTTGACAAAATTTCCAGCTATATGCACACCTTAAGTTACCTACATTCTAATATTAGGTGTATTCAAAGTGTCATCAAGATGACAATGAATATTCTATATAATCTCACCAACCCACTAACTGAATAACGAAATGCAAATAAATTCACACTTTATAGAACTAGTAAAAATAGTTCTGCCAGCGGTCTAATAATTTATTTAGCATCATAACCACCACTTCCTTCCAACACCACTTGCACCAATAGGAGATAATAGCACACAAATATTTATCATCATTCCTTGTCACACGACTACCAAGAATTTCAACTAGTAGCGCAAGAATACTTGAAGCCACCCCAACAAGAAGGACGGTAAATGCGGTTCGAAGGTCATCCAAGTACAGACTGCCCCTGTAAAAAGTTTGCCGATCGGGACAGAGCATACTCGTCTTGATTTTGTAGCGGTGGTTGAGCACACCGAGAACTCCTCTTTCTCTCATCGTCACAATGCTAGAAAAAATTCATTCAAATGTGAAACAATAGAAATATTAATTGACAGTCATTACGCAATTTGGATGAGCTTTAAGTGGTCTACTTGAAGTTGAAGGCTTCACGATACTGGGACCCCCGCTTCATATACATTGTTGACGGAATTTTCATAGTGGACAACGGGAGGACTGTGACACTTTGGCAAAACTGGGTGTCGGAATACCCGAGTCGATGTGTGACAGTGGTTGCGCCATCAGCAAATGTTACAAATGCCATTGGAGCCTTTGTGTCAATCACTTTGGCCAGACCTTGTTCGAGTTCATAGAGTTTCGTGGATGCCGCCATGTCCTCGGCTCGAATTCCTCGTCTTTCCAATATTTGCTGAGAAAAGGAAATGAGTTTTTAATGAATTGCACAATATGCGGGACTGTATTAACTACAGGTTTTGGCTTACGGCAACAACATTCTGAGCCATAAATCTGTTCGAAGCAATTTGCAGCTTGCTCTTCGCCAATTGCTCAAAATTTCGAATGGGCTCCACTTCGGTGACGAGTGTCACCGTGATTTCTGAGGAGAAAGCTACGAGCCAGTAATACGCCATTGCGGAGGCGGTTAGGAAAATCGTTCGAAGTTGACCGTTGAGTGGTTCGAGATGCCATCCTTAAGCCACAATTCAGAATGCAAGCACCAAGCTTATTTATGTCTGACCTTAAACTTTGGACACAATTTGCTCAATTACCCAACGCAAACGAAGATGTCAACGCCCAGAGCAGGACATCCTTCACAAATTCCAGGTCCCCCTCTGTGTACTCCTTCCCCGTTTTCCGGTGGGTCCAAATTGTCAAAAACATCGCCCCCAAAATGACCACCCACATCATGATGTACGAAAACGCTGCCGTCACCGACACCGCGGAGGTCAATAGGTTGGCATTGGCGCTAGCCTTGGGCTGCTTAAACAAAGCCACAAATTGAGTGGGGCAGGTGGGATGGAGGAAGCTCACGTTCGGCAAGAGGTTCGAGTTGAGAACCATGGTGGACTGGGAAATGGACACGTCCATGTCGCCCAAAATCACTTGAGCTGCCATCCCCACAAACGTTCCATTCTCCAACTTGTCTCCCCATCCATTGCCCTTAAAGGCGGTGTAGGAAAAATGGAGGGAAAATTGGAGGGCTTTAAGGATCTCCACGGTCATTCCTTGGACCAACGTGATGGTTCCGTCGGGGCGCTCATTGGTGATGTGGACGAGGTCTTTGTAGTCTGGGTCATACTGGAAGAGAAGCAGTGTTCAAAGATATTCCTTTTTTACGGTTAAAAATGGATATTTAATTACCTGCGTGACCAAGTTGAGTCTGGCCTCGCTCAAATCCAAGCTTCTTGGCAGAGTTGAAAGCGGTTGTAATTCGTTGTGAAATGAGTCTGACATGAGAACGGAATGCAAAGAAATTGTTAGAATCAGAATTCAGGCTGATTTTTTATTAAGTTGCAACCGTGTAAAACAGGGCTTAACTCATTTTTGCAACGGTAACCACGAAGCAATGAAAGCACGAGTGTGAATGCATTAATTGTACAAACGTGTTTCAAATGGAGAACTGTACGCCTCTACGCGACGAGGGTGACGTCTTTTGAAATCTCAAAGATGACATTAAGTGTGACTGTGAGTGGCCTGCCAATTTGTTATTTTTCGAGGTTATTATTTACGCTTGTCCAGTTAACTACCCACGCCTTCCTCACCTTATTAATAAATGCGGATGCCACCTGCTCAGATATTATTACGGAAAGTAGCATGTTGAGTAACAGCCCAATTATTTCTGGAAGGAGGAATTTTGTTGACATTCAAAAGTCAGTGGAAAACGTAGAATTTTACTGTATGATCTTGCGTAGGTATGTATGTAAATGCCCTCTGAAGACGAAAGTAAAATGGGCTTTGTCAAATTGTTGGAGATTTTTATGCAGTATGCTACGTCTGCAAATGTGCAGTTGCAATCAGTAAACAATCTCAATGTAAACTTCAACCTAGTTTTGTTCAATCAAGTTTAAATTCTGTTTTGTAACTTCTAATCAAGTTTCCAGGCGTTGCTGTTTTGTACAAGTCTCGAATGCGTTTTATTATTATGCCATGGATCTTACACTTTTAGAATTGTTTGATTTTAAATATTATTCTATACTCCGCGCATTTTAATATTTGACTGTGTTTCATCTATTGAAAGCGTAGGAAACCGAAGTGTATGCAATGCATGAGTTTATAAAAAGGGAGGCACAAATTAATCGGCTGCAATTTCTTTAACGAACATCACTGGCGCAGATTAAAAAGAAGATTCTTTTTTAGAGTTCTATGTCAATGTACCAGAAAACTGTGTAATTTGATTCTGTCAATTTATCCTATAAAACAAATCGACCTGAATTATTTCCTAGACTAAACCGCTTGCTCATTCCAGGCCAACCAGAGATAGTCTCCTTTCCTTCCACGATTGATGTCTTCAGACATCTTCATCCACTTCCCACTAGCCACTGGATTGTCGCCACTCGATTGAGATCGGTACAGGCTCACCTCAGTGATCCTCTTATTGGAGTGGGAATTCTTGAGCATTTTGATGTACCTATAATCACCACCGGATCCGGCTGCCAAGTCACTGTAGTACTGATTCCCTGTGCTTTGGACAAGGACCTGGATCCCGGTTGCTCCTTCCTTCAGGTCCTTCGTCCAGCTTGGGACGAGCCACACGTATTGGCCACCAAAGCCAGCATTCACGTCCGGGTTTCCTCCACGAGCCTCAGTGATGAATTCCGTGGGACCACTTATTGCATCGGAAGTGTATGCAACGGAAATGTCTCTGAGCACAAACAATTGTTTTACCCTGAAGTCAATCTTGACGTCAGCCAAGTCGTGAGGTGTGGAGGACAAGGTGTCGGTTACGTAGGAGATGCCAGGGCCGTTGAAAACCAAGCGGTAGAGAAGGAGACGAGAGTGGGGTCCGATTTCGTAGGTGTCCTTTTTCTTGGTGGTTTTGGAGAAGTCTTTCTGAGTCTCTGAAGTCTTCTCGTATTCCGACTTCACCTCGTGATTAATCTCTCCTCTCACCCCGATGTTGACCACTTCAAAGAGCGTTCCATCCAAATCAATTCCCAGGAAACTTCCTGTAAATTAATTTATAAAAGTTTTTAAATATGAAGGTATAATTTCAATCTCATGTTACTAAATGCTATATTATATTGTTCATCTTGTTTTAATGTATTCGCTCACCCGTGGCCGAAGTTTCCAATTTCCTTATCATGTCTTTGTAGCTTGTGGACACCGAAGAGGTAACCTCCACCTCTCGCTTGATTGTTCCGGAGTTGTTCCTGTTGTCAATGTCAAAGAGGAGCTCCCACGAGTAGCTGCCGGTCAACTCGACATCAAACATTGAGTCCTTGCCGGCAACTCCTAATGCTAGAAATAAAACGCTATTAAACCTTAACTGATGAAACCAAATTTGAAGGTTGTGATAGTTCAAAATTTTAATAATACGAACTCGTAAATCTCAATTAAAAGTATCTTACCCAACAGCACCGCGGCAATTATTAATCTCCAGCCAAATGCATTCATGATAATAAATTATAAGTATTGATTAAATGATTAATATTGCTTTGAAGTTACTTTACCAAACTCAAAGTGTGAAGTTTAAAACTTTTTCAGGTTTTGTGCACTAAAGCTTGAAAATATCTTAAAATGTACAAGCGTTCGCGTATTCTGTATCTTATGGCTGGAATGCCCTTACTTAGCAGCATCCATAAAGCCATTTCAAAGCTTAAGCCGCCGACTATAATCCATTTATCCAAAATACGACGACTAAGGAGGATCACGACAAAATCTTTTTCTAGCATGCATTGTTCTTGTTTTGAACACACTTTTTAAACATGGCTTTAAATATGAGCTCCGAACAATAAACTTCTGAACTATTGCTTAGTATATATAATCGTTTTTATTTTCTATACTTTCTTTGACTGATTGGTTTTTAGGAAACAGATTTTTATAGGTTTTGTACTTATAATATCTTGGTTCTATAACAAGAAGGCTATTCTGACCAGTTTGTCCTTTAATGACCACTCATTCTGTTGGGCATTTTTTGTGTTAAGTTAGGTTGTCGAAGTAACTTTGAAGTTCAGCCTTACACCTTAATCTGATAAATATTGTCATTATTTCAGATCCATCTTGGCATGTGTGTGACAACAGTTGTATGCCTACATCTGAATGAAAAGGGATTTACCGTGTTTCAACACTAACATTGTAAATTTTCTGTGGAGAGGCATCGTATAGATAATAATATTTTGAGGGTTCGTTAAGAACTTTAAAATGCATTGATACATACAAAAAACGTGTGCGCATATCGCATTTAAACCAAAACAAAAAATATTTACTTAATTTAATACGATGTATTCATGTCACGGAACCAACCGCCAATTGGTTTTGCTACTGATAATCACTAATGGCATGATTCATGATTGCCAGATCTCTCACAATTCGATTTCACAAGGAGAAAAGAAGGGATTGGATTACATGCGACTACAATGTATGGGTATGAGCGTCTGGTATGGAGGACATGAAGAAAATGTGACCATCTGAATCCTGTTATCCAGTTTGCACACGAATTTACAAATAGTTTTATTCATGGTGCACAGTTTACAACTTGAAATTCTTAAGACCATAAAAGTTTTCTTATTTGTATCATTTTCAGTCTTGTACACAAGTCTTTTTTATGACTAACATTGCAAGCAGTAAAGTGAGTGCCAATAATTGCAATGGGTAACAGATATTTTCTTGACATTATCATAATTGGCGACAATATTACAGATTCCAGTGAGTTTTGATGAGATCTGCACCCACTTCTCCGATCATGATTGACGGTGCGTTTGTATTTGCACTGAAAGACAAAAGAGATACAATAAATATTTATAATATACAAAATCAGTGCATAATTACTGAATTTGCTGAAAATATTGATAAATTTGTAATCTTTCATTGTACTTCGTAACTTGCGGCATTATCGACGCATCCACTACCCGAAGTCCTTGGACTCCAATCACTTTCAACTCCGAGTTTACCACAGCCCTTCTGTCAGTTTCCTTCCCCATTGCGCATGTTCCAACGGGATGATAAAGCGTGAAAGGAATTGCTCTCGCCACGCACTCCAAGTACCGTCTCGACTTCCCCACAAAGTTCTCACACCCTGGAAGCTTATTCGGAATCAGGCGCCCTCCAACTTGGTTCATTGCCGTTGTGTTCTCGTACATCCTGAGGATCCACTCCATCCCATCCAACATTGCCTCCATGTCGTGACCTCCCACATCACTGTAGTAGCGTGGGTCTATGATTGGTTTCGAAAATGGACTACTGTCCTTCAACCGAATTTCCCCTTTGCTCTTCGGTAAGCCGAGAGTGACCACCGCGAGATGAGCATCACGCCCCACGTGAGGGGCGAAATAAGGACCAAGCACTGAATCGAGGATGCCACCGAAGTTTGTCAGAATGGAGGTGGATGCTTGTCCAACACCGAAGGAGAGGAGCGTAAACATAATATTTGGCCAGGTTGGAGAAGGGGCGGAGCGGGTAGGAATAAATCCTATGACAGTAGCAGCATTTGGAGCACTCAGCGGACCTTTACCATTGACAACGTGGTTCAGCAGCGCTCCGACGGTGACATCTCGCTCTGGCAGCAATGATATAGGTCGATCCAATAAAAATGGTCCAACTGTCGAAGAAATGTGGTCTTGGAGATTTTGACCGACTCCAGGAAGATCCACGAGAAGATCAATCTAATTAGGTAATATCAATTTTCAAAACAATTATTCATTTTGAACACAAAAAAGACACTTTATATTTCATACACATACGTCCCAGCACACAACACAATCTCCTTTGTCGCCCTCACAAAGGTCTTTGTCCCGTGCCGAAAATATGTCACTCCAATCGCTTTCTTGTAGTCATCAAAATGTACCTTTGCGGCATGCGAGTACCTGTGAATGACGAAGTTGGACCTGTGCAAATTTGGTTTGATGTAGGCCCTGTACGTGCTGAATCGGAGGCCACGCTTCATCGTAAAGTCAATCGGACCGAAGGAAGGAACCTGAATTGAGTTTGTATCCCGTGTCGGCATTCCCATCTCGGAGGCCGCTGCCAAAATCTCAGCAACACCGGCTTCATACCCATTCCGCTCCACTCGAAGAGGTCCGCCTTGACTATGATAAGGACTCTGCTCCCAGTATCCGTGGTAGTCCTCCATTCGGCGGAAAATGCGCTCTATATTGAAAAATGACCATCGCTCGTCTCCAGTGATGGTGGCCCAGTTGTTGTAGTCGTGGAGGTTGCCTCGTTGGTAAAACATGAAATTGTTGTTGCTACTCCCTCCCAAAGACTTGCCGCGAGGCCACAACGAAACCTTGTGATGCAAACCAAAAACCTTTAAAAATTATGTTTTCTAAGTTATTAAAAAAAATTATTTCTCCGTAATTCAGACCCCATTTTTCATTCCAAATCCCGATCCATTCAAACGAACCGTCTCGTACATCCAATCAATTTGCGGGTGTCGCAACACCGTCACAGCAGCCGGAAGCAAGGCGATTGGATTCGGGTCACCTCCGGCTTCTATGAGGAGAACGGTAACTTTACCTGTCTCGGCAAGTCTGGCTGCCAAACCAGATCCAGCTGAACCTCCCCCAACTTCATATTAAAGTAAGGAATTAAGTAAACCGAATAATAATTAAAAGTAAACAAAAAACGCTCTCATGCTATCTAGTAATTAATTAAGTCTTAAATATCTTTCGTACCCACGATGAAATCATAATTGGCTTGAGCCGGTGGTCCGACTTTGCTTCGCAGCTCGTCACTGGTTTCAAAAAGAATTGCGAAGAATCCTATGAGAAACCGAAACAGTGGGAGGAGAGCGTTTTGAAGAGCGACCGGAAGTGGGAGTGACAGGAGCGTCATTTTGGGAATTAGAATTGGAGGAGTGAAGCCAATAAAATAGCATGACCCGCAGAATAAATAAATCAACACTAAAGTGAGCACATTTAGGTAGACAAAATTAAAGGGGCCACACATATATGTAACACATTATAATGAATAATGACCATTATAACACTACGAATAAAACAATTACCAATTATTCATGCAGTACATATATGAACATAATGCTGAAGCGTTGTTGGCTTATCATTTCACAACGCAAAAACCAACGGCATTGATACCCCCAGAGTTTATCACCTTTGTGCCATCAAGTCAACTGTCTGCAAATTGAGTCGGAATTGATTTAGATTTATATGCTAAAACACAAGAAGTGAGGCGATAGATGTGGTACATAAAAGTATTTGCAGTGCCATCACGTTGCCGCCTATTTGCTCGTCTAACAATTATAATGTATAAAAGTTCTATAATATAACTGTGAAATGTTTTTACGGTTGGATTAGCTTCGTTAATTAGATCTATTATAGAAATTGTGATGCACACTAGTGTATATTGCAACAAGGGATCAAATCTTGATTGGTGGATTGGTTACGTATGATAAATATCTCGTTGCCTTTACGTATTTTATCAGAGTGATGCCTTTATGAGGTGCTATGGTATAGTATTACATACATCAATGCCAGACTGTTCTATACTAATAATAGCTCACGCTTTACTAATTCAACTAAAGATACGACGGAGTGGATTGAGTGGAAATTGAGGCTATTTGGACTAACACAGATTTAATGCGCCTCGATGTTTTAATGAGTCTCTCTGCTCAAAGCGAGATAACCTAAAACGATTAAGTTACAACGTGCTTTACATGAGGCAAGAATGTGAGGTTGCACTTGCAACTACATCCTCAAGACAGAAAATGGTAACTGTAACACCAAAGACTTTTAGCATTCATATTAACGTTTTTATAAAAATAAATCATCATTTATCGTCATACCTCATAAAAAATCATTCATGATTCAAACGTGTAATTCCAAAAAAAAATCTCAGTACGCCACTACCTAGCCATCATCGCGTAGTTATTTAGACTTTCCTCAGGCTTCTCCATAAAAGCTTTAAATAGTGGCAAAAATTAAGGCACCACCGAGACTCGAACTCGGGACCTCCTGTTCACTTTTTACTGTACTAGACAGACGCTCTGCCACTAAGCTATGGCGCCTTAGGATATTTGGACGGGTCAAATTTAAGCACAGTCATGGAACATGTACCTAGAGTTTGTGTAAATCATGCTGGAAAGCGTGAACGAAGAGCTACTTACTACATGCGCAACGCTTGTATGAATGGGTGCTTTGAGTAGGGTTCGACAACTTGTCAAGTTGTTACACTTAAAAACAAAGACTTTGTGATACTACCGTCACGTCAGGTCACCCCTTATTTGCCGGACACATTCAAACGGCTACCTCGCTCAAGCAGA
>JAHZMW010003377.1:0-15519 GCA_027743745.1 Alloscopus bannaensis | reverse complement strand
TGACCAGCACCTCCATCACCTCATCCGATGATTTGTCGTATGACTGTAGCATTATTAATTCGCTATTCCAGCGAGTCGGAACATCTTGCTTCAAGGTTGTTTTCAAGCTTGAATTTAAACCGGATCTCTTGAAAAACCCGACCAACTTCTTTACACCATTTAGGGAGCCCTTAAAACCTGGACATTTGTCTTCCAAAACAAATAGATTTTTCTCCGGATAAGGCCGACCGTCCTGATCACGCTGCTGTATTTTTTGGGCGTCCAAACGTTTATCATTTAGCATCCATTTCACAAACAAGTTAAGCCGGTGGCATTGGCAATCCAGTCGTTTGCCAGGAAATAAATCGACCAAGTTTGAACCACCGTCGGTCATTATCCAGGACGCCGAGATAATTTGTTCAACCATGTCTGACTCGAAATATCGTGCTAGGATTTTCTTGCATTCCTCCCGAATGTTGTTTCTGGATTTCTTCTTTTCTTTAAATTCTTCCAACCCCAACAAGTGCTTTTGAAGCTGCCAATTTGAATCGATGTAATGCACAGTAAGTGACAAGAAACTGCGAGACTGATGTTTGTCCGTAATCATATCGGTCGTGAAAGCCAACGCTGGATATTGGGGCGCCGCACAAACTTGGTTTCGAACCTCCTCCTCAGTTGTCTGGAACAGTCTTTGCAGATTACTTCGTTTGAGTGTGGATGGATGATATACAACGTTGCTAGCATTTTGATGCCCATATTTGGCCCCGAAGTCAATTAATTTTTGAACCATATATAAGAATCCAGTGGCATTCACGGCTCCCAGTGGTCGTAAGTCTTTCGCAAGTCCCAGGGTAATATCATCATTTAATTGCTGCACCGCTGAATGAGGAACAGGGGACGACGCGAATGATGTTGCTTTCGGCTGCAATTTTAACTGTCCACCAGTGTTTGCTCTTGTGAGTTGTCCGGGGCAGGTTTTACTCATATGGCGTGCCAGAGCATTTGTACCGTGATCCATTGTGTAGGCCAAGATTCCCGAACAAGTGATGCAGCGCACAAATGGGACCTCCTTTCCATCCATATAAATCAATTCGAATTTTAACCAGACCTCCGATTTTGTCCTTGAAGACGATCGCTTTTTGTAAGAAATTCTGTCGCTTTTTTGATGCACTAAATCTTCTATTTCCTTTTTGGACGTTCCTCCTGAAATCAGATTAACAGTGCGTATGAATTATTGTTAAGGCGCCCTAAAATATTGCAATAAAATGATTAAAATGTTAAATTTAAATTATAATTATCGTCAGTACCTTTTTTGTTCACGCCTGGTTCCTTCAGAAATGATGAAAATTCTCCAGTGCTACCATCGTCCAGTTCCACGACTTCCGGTTCACCGCGATTCGTTGACTCCTGCTCCGACATGGTGACCAAAGGAGTTAATTATTTTCGCCTTATCTGGTTGAATTTGAAATATAATAATCTCCTGACTATTTGACTGACACGAACAATCCAATGGCCGATGAGATGTGAAAGTTTATTTTTTTAGTTGCTTGAGCTTCAGTGTTCAAGCTGAAGATTGTATGTATTTTTGTGTATCATCAAAGCTGTGAGTCGTACTGAGAGATAGGCAAACTTGGTGCCAATTTTGCACGTGGTTTTAACCGGGCTTTTTCGGGCATCTCTATATGCCCTAGCCCGGTAGAGGTATGCCCTGGCCCTGTCCAAGTCCAGCTATTCGCTGTCCATGCCCATTCCATGCCCTCATCACGATGAGATTGGGCGTGCCCTGCCCTGTCCAATTGGGCTTGGACAGGGCCGAGCCGGGCCTGCCCGCTTGAACCGGGCTTGATGCAATTGACTAGTAAGAATTACCTCACTAAAGTATGTATTTAAAAAAAAACTGGAAACAAAACTTTAGACTCGTTTTTTTCGAAACTTGCTTTCTCATATGGTATGAAATGTTTTGCACTGGATTCTGATATGGTTTAAAATTGCATGCTCTGCTTTTTCATATGTCTTAAAGTAATTCTACGGCCACGACATAACGCAATAAACCACGTTCTCCTTTTATCATGAGTATAGAAGAAAACGGCAAAGAAAACAGTTATTGCTGGGTCAATCCGTCTGACATCATTTGGCAGTCTCGCGAATATAACTCAAAATGGCTCTCTGCTGATTGCCTTTGTCGCTCTACTGATGGTGCTCACAAAAGCGGTAATTACCTGTGAACCGAAAATATAAATTACTAGACAATATTTGCGTTCGCGTGTTGTTTTCAGATATGAAAAAGAGTTTCATTGTGTATAGGCAAATATAGTTTTTGTATATGACTAACCTTTGTTGTCGTACTTGTATTTTGCTTATGCGCATTGATGGTTATCATTATTTACAGGAGGAAAAGGATCTCAGAAACAATAAAAACCACGGACACCGTGGAAAATAGTTGGCATTCACTGAGCATCAAGTTGACTGACACACTCTGCGTTTTTTAAATTTCCTTTCAAAATGCGTCGGCATGATTTAAAAAAAAATTTGACCGCAAATAAATGTGTTGACAAATTACAAAATCTTTTTAACACAGTCGATTACCACTCCCACGCTCTCGAGATGATTTGCGAAACATGCTGAATCCGCCTCTGACTGGTATATGAAACAAAGAGCAATATCTTATCATACATATAACACGTTCAATTTTAAATTAAAAAATCCACGCAGAAAATTTATTGGTTGGTTACATTAAATCGTTACAGTTTGCTTAAATGCGTCCTTGAGCGTACAATATTATATCACAATGGTAGACACTGTCAACTCATACGATGGACTACACGCCGATGCATTAAAAGTTAACGGAGGACATGGTCGTTATAAAACTTAAAACAATGCGTTGTTCATTTTTTATAACCGATTGACCTTGACACCTTATTGCGAAATACAAGCAAAATCGAGTTCGAAACCCGTTCCGTGGCGATGCTTGAAATTCATTCTGAGACATAACTTCTTGTTCTCAAGTTGTTAGTTGTAGTACGATGCCAACAATACCTAGCTTCGATAATAGAGTGGGGAGTGGGTTATTAACAGTTTTCCGCTTTCTTCAGTTCCGCCGGCGTTATCCTGTATATAAAGATAGGAAGTCCGCTGTTGGTTCACCAGCAGAGTGTGAAATGCACCTTCGAAAACGCTGTTACTCACCTTCTTACTTATTATGGTACCACTAGGTAAAAAATGGAAGCTGCATTCGGAAATCTTTTGAAGTGGGTCCATTTCAACAACTTGTTTGAATTCATTTACTCCTTTAACGACATCATAACAGCACAGTTTCATCTCGAAGCTGTATGTTTTGCTTCAATTAAAATGTCAAAGGTTTGCACGAAATTAATAATTAATTAAAAATTAAAGTTAATAATTTACAAACCTACTTTTATCATTTGAGTAGGACAACTTCCGCGACTTCATATGGCAAAATGATGCTGCATTTGGGGACGCATTGAAATTCAAAAATCTCACTTTGCTCGTCGATGACCTTGCATGGAAGCCTGTGGGAATAGGGGGTGGCTCGTATTTTGCGGATGAGTGCTTTGTTGGCAAGGTTGTTCGTTGATGTTATTTCCGTTCAAATAATGACCAAACTTTGTATTTAAAATTTCATGCAGATTTTAGCTACCGTGGTTTCCTACGTTCTTCTCGTCCTTATACCATAGCTATAAAAGTTTTGTTGTTATGAGACCTTTTTTCGACCATGCAGCAGGGACTAAAGAAGGTTGTTTGCAACTGCAATACTAATGTGTAAATGGACGACGTTGCGAAACGTTGAAAGTGTTTCTTACGTTGGCATGTATTGTCAACGGGTTCTTTAATAACTCGATGGACAAAGACTATGTTTGAAGATGTGTGTTGTATGTGTTGTGCACAGAATAAAGTTTATGTTGCTGGAGCGAAATGAGACGTAAAAAACCCGATTGTGGTAGATTCAAATGGTCAAGTTACAGGTTTACTTTGGTCAAGGGGCAATTTGATACAAGAAAAACAGATTGGTGCAGACAGAATAAAAGAGCAAGAGAACGATGTGTCTACTCTCGGACGAAGACTTTTGGGCACTGTCGTTGAGGAGGGCAGTCTTTAAATACTACATTTTTGTATAGACATTTCAGCAGATTATAGGTTTAAGAACAATCTCTATTTTCGGTACATATAGAATAATATCAATTAAGCCGACTTGGCATAAACCACAAATTCACATTGTCATAAATTAACATAATGACCTCAATTAGAAATAAAGAAATAAGTAACGATTTACTGTATTAGAATTTGAAACAAACAACAAACCATTCAGAGTGGGGAACTGAAGGAAAAGGAACAATCCCTTCAAAAAACTAAATTTACACACACCATTCTAAACAAAACAACCGGTTTCATCCAATGTTATACCAATTTCTGATCTATTTCTTTAAATGTCTTTCTTACCGTAAGGGAAAATTTCTGGGTCAGGATACGTCAATGCCGATAAGTGACTCTGCCGGCAAATGACTTTGTCGGTAAATCATTTTGCCGGTAAATGACTTTGTCGGTAAATGATTTTGCCGGTAAATGACTCTTCCGGTAAAGTTTCCGCCGGCAAGTGTTGGCCGGGTTTTATCCGCTTACCAAGAACAAGCTAGTGGCTTTTCTGACGCAATTGAATCAAATAAAACAGTTTATAGTCAAATATAGCCAAAAGAATAACAGTTATGAGATATTTAAAAGGAACTTTTACTTTGGTAGAACTGTAATAAAACGTCATTATCCAAAAATCGTTTCACCACTTGCTCGTTCAATATTCTTCCGAAAAGTTCACTTTTCCCCCACAATTTAAATTACTTGTTTTTGACGAACAAAATTTCTAACTTGGAAAATAATGCAATCCTGGGGAAAAGTTCTTCGTTCGCTTTTGAATCTGTTGGTGATACTCGCGTTGGCTGTAATCGAGTAAAGTTTACAGTGTTTATATTCGTTTCAATTTGTTAGACTGCATTTCCAGAGACAAAGATGAGAAAGATAATAGAGTATTTAGCAATAATCACGGACACAGGATAATAGCGGCTGTTCCATTGTAACATACGGTTGAAATTTAGGCAATATGTCTTGAAATGTACTCAACGACAATATTTATCTCACTTGTTGCGTAATATGATTTAGTTTTTTCAACTGAAAACAAAAATGTGCCGAACTTACTTTTAACTCATGAATATTTCACGTTAAAAAGTGTACCAACGATTAAATCTTTCTACTTGAAACCAACGTCGAAATACTCAAATTACTCAAATGACCTGGATGAATGACTCTTGTAAAATTGTCTGGAAGGAAGTTGTGTGAGATGGAGGAAACTGCCCAAAATTGGACAGGCCTCGTTTTGTGTTGCGCTGTGGACCCTTTAATATTAAAAACTCGATTTACGAAATTTTTATAATTATACGTATATACCACGGCTCTAGCTTAAACTCACCAATAAGTTTGCAAGTGAGTTTATTGTGGTCGATCGAGTCAAAAGCCTTCGAAAAATCAATAAAAACTGCACCAACTTTGGTGCATGGATTGTCAATGTGTCTATAAATATCATTCGTTAAACATTCCAGTGCCGTAAAACAGGATCTTCCTTTCCTGTAGGCGTGTTGATTGTTACATAATTTATTTTCTATCCTGCATTGTGTTCGCTCTGCCAGGAATTTTTCAAAATTTTTACAGTAATCTGTGAGAAGTGAAATTTGCCTATAATTTAGTCTATTTTGCCTCGAGCCTTTTTCTTTATACAGCGGCATTACGTTTGCTCGCTTAAACATCGTTGGAATTGAGCCACTCTGAATAATGCTTCTGAATAAAGCTACAAATAATCTTGTAAATACAAGAAAGCTGTTTTTATAACTACTAGTGGTACAACATCCTCTGGATTATGTGACTTTTGTACCTTCAAAGATTTTACAGCCTCAACAACTTCTTCGTGCGTCACCGTTTCATTCTTATCATTTTCGTTGCTATCACCAAAATCAAATTCTTTGCAATATCGTTCTACCTCTATATTTTATTGATAAAGAATCGATTGATTTTGATTTAACAACAAATGAGTCTGCAATTACATCTTGGATTTCCAACGTATCTGTCATCTTCCTTCCTTCATCTATCAGGCCCCTGATAGGGACCCTTGGTGTTTTCTAAAATTTGTTAGCTTATCTATTGTGTTCCACAAGTTCTCTGTTTTGCATGACTCGGCGAATTTCTCTTGAAAAAATAATTTGTTATAATAATTTATGGCTACGTTGGTCTCATTACGCAACTTTCTGTATAGCTTCCACTTTTCTTCTGTTTGGCATTTGGTAGCGTCTGTATATGCTGTATCACGTTGCTTAAATTTTTCACGCACCTCTTGAGTGTACTAAGGACTAAATTTACCCTCATTGCAAAAGTTTGTCCAGTTTACTTTTCTCCAGTTCCTCGTAGATATTGGTCTTGGCTCAGATTTATGTTTAGGTTTCTTTCTAATAACAAAGCATATCTTCTGGTCAGAACCTGCAAATGGAAAAGCTCCACTCTGATTGAAAACTGTATAGTTACTAACGTATATGTGATCCAGAAGACCACCCTTGTTATGAGTTGGTTCTTTAATCAATTGCCACAATCGAATTGATTTGCATGTCTGAAAGAATTTAAAATTCACTGAACTGATACGTGTGTCTGTATTTTTAAGTATGTCTACATTGAAGTCACCATAAATCACAACGATCGTGTTTTCAGTAACTAAATCGGACTTCAGCCAGGAATATTTGTAAAAAGTAAGGAGCACTCAAAATAAAAAGTGCAAGTGAAATAGTTTGATAAAATAGTCATACGAGCACAAAATGAATAATCGTTTCAGGTTTTTTTAATGACATAATCACAAAGCAACTTACTTAAACTTTCAGAAAAGTTTGCTACTCTGACGCAGTTGTCAACGTAAACTGAAACGGTACAACAAATGAATTTTAATGCAGTCATTACAGCAAAACAACAACAAAGGAATAATTCTACAAAAACTTTCGAACACGATGTGGCGTAATGACACTTGCGCAAGGTATACCTGGGCAAACGTTATTTGTCCAGGTATATATATGTTATATATATTCTGAACATTTCCTCTGTAAACTATTAGAGTTTAGAGGTGAATGACATGTCTCGCGGGCACCATTATCAATAATAATTATGCTATTCGTATTCTCCGTGTCAAATTACCTGGTTTGTGTGATTTTCAGGAATTTATAGCTATATCATAAAAGTTTCATGGATTGTTAGTGTACAGCTTAGGTTAACTAAATATTTCAATTTTAATAAAAAAAATTGTATAACAAATGGAACTTTATTAATAATTAAAAGTAACAATGGTGGCCCTGTTGCCATTCATAATGTTTACTCCCAACATTTAAACAAGAATTGTAGTAATAGTTATTCATTTCACCTAACTCAAACATGAGAAAAATTATGTTACATTTTTATGACAATTATTGGTTACACTTAGGAGGGTGAAAATTTTCCTAGATCTCTTTGAAACTGTTTTGCGGGTATCAGAAACAATGTCCCAAGAACTATAGTGTGAAGTGTTGGCATTACAAAATGAATTGTAAGCTAAACGGCTTAATTTATAACTAAGTACTTCAAATTACAATTATTTATTTGAAGTTCCGTCCGTTTATTAAAAAATCAATGATGAAGCAATAACAAGTGACGAGTGCTTGTTCCCAAAATGATTTCACAATGAAAACCATTGCAGTAAATTTTTGTAGCAGATTGGTCAAATAGCTCATTTTCTTGCCCTCCTGGACAACGTGTCATTATTATAAATATAATAACGCCCGCCGATTATCATAATGGCCAAAAATTCTTTTAGTTTATTGCATACATAAGCAAAAATTTTCCTAACTTAGTGTATAAATAAGCAAACATTTCTTTACCTTAATGCATGAATTAGCAAAATTCATGCAGTAAGTGTAGATTGCAGGCGTGTTCTAGATGAAGTTGTCAAATGTTGATGTGTAAATGAATCCAGCAGACCGTGCCAAAAACGTGCAGTAGGTCAATTTGTAACAAAAATGGGTGATATGTCAAATCTAAATTTGGTGTTGTCATATAGTTTTTTAGAAAAGCTTATTTTTTATACCTTAAGCTACTTCTCAACTCCGTGGCCAGCATCCAAAACCCCCGCTGGAATATGGAATGGAATCGCCTCTAGTGACCAGCTTCGCTGATTTTGTGTACCGCTGGGAAGTCATACAGCGGTTGTGTATATTCAGGAGCGTCCCGGGCGACACTTAAGGTAGCTGTCGAAAATGCATTGTATTTTACTTGCAATAATTTTTAGCTTACCATCACCCAAACGTTGTGATGCGAAGACCCCATAGAACTTAGTGCAATGAGGAATACGTACATATAAGTATGTTTTTTTGTTGCGGAGTTTGTAGAAAATGACCGACAGAATTTGGGTACGTCTAGGTCAAGAAAATTTTTTCCAAAAAGCAGCAGTCATAAGCTAACGAGAGAAATTTTTCTAACTCATGTGTAGCGCATAGTATATTTTATATTTTTGAAGAGAGAATTTTAGACATAAAGAGGCCCGACTGGCACTGGCTATAGCTGGATCGATTGACCCAGGCTCGACATGTTGGGTTCCACCCGTCGTAAATGGGCACATCTATTATTTGAACCAAGTTAATCTTAAAATACACATGTCTTGTGTTTAGGATTCGGCACTTATCACGTCATTGGGTATTTTTCAATGTCAATTGTCATTTTTCCATTTGTCAGTTTTTTAGACCGACATGTCGGGTATTTGTCAACAATCATAAATGTCATGAGAAGTACGTAAATGTGCTGGCAAATTTCATAAATGTCATGAAGAGTACGTAAATTTCATGACAAACAATATAAATGTCATTTAAAAAATTGACAAATATTACATTTATAACATTTCAATTTGTCAGATATTATAAATGTCATCAAAAAATTGACAAATACTACATTTATAACATGCCAATTTGTCAGATATTGTAAATGTCATGACAAATTGACAAACATGACATTTATGACATGTCGACTTGTCATTCACAAATGACATTGCCGATTCCTACTTGTGTTGATTACAAATACTGCGTCTAGCTAAATCTATTTGCGGTTAACCGTTGTCTGTGACTAAACTGCTTTTTCCAAAAGTATAAAATTTGTTTTGCGTCACACATTAAACAAAAAGATTTGTCTAATTTTTTCTATGATTTTTGAATTTTGTAAATTGTATTCCTGGACTAGTTGAGTCATACATTGATGCCCATGGAGAAATAGTAGTGGAGTAAACCAATATCAATAGCTTGGCTTTAAAAATATGTTCTTCTTGTTGCTGCGATCGGCTTGACAAAATAGTAACAAACACCAACCCACCAATACAGTCTCGGATGAGTCGGTTTGAATAGTCGGATAAGCCGAGTTGTCATAAATGTACGACAAGGGTTTAGATTGCAGACATACTAACCACATTCTTGTGTACCGCGAGGGATCTCTTTCCGTGTACTGTTTTTGCAAAACAAAGAAGCTTTTAATTTGAACTATACAAACGGAAATGGTAACATACTCAAACCCTACAAGAAATAAATATTCGTGTACATGCCATGCAAAGCAACTCGTTCTCTTCCGGTTCTTGAACTTGGAATGTTCAGTATAACACCAACGTGTCTCACGATTTTACAAACCGAAGTCGGAGTGTGCAAATAACTAAAAACTGCAGCTAAACCATGGGAGGTAAAAAGTGACTCATTCACTTGGTGTTGATTTTATTCAAGGAGTTTGTTCGTATAGCACTTGCCAGTTTTGTTTTGGACTTCAAAGTGTCTATTAACTTTTTCAGTGGAATTCAGCTTCACCAACTTTTTAATTCAAAGTTAACTAAATCGCAATCTTAGCTGTAATTGCACGTTTTTTATCCCGAATTTTGAAAACAAGTCAAAATTTATTTTAGGAAAAATTTAAATTATTGGAGCTCAAATATATTTGCGGAAGTAGTAGTAAAGTTTTGCACTAACGACATGTTCGAAAATACAGACACTATAAAATTTGTGGAATCCCAGTCAGATGCCACGGAACAAAACATCATCAGTGGTGGCCAAATGGAAACAGCCGCTACCCAGCTGGATCATAAGAGAGATAATGAAAAAGCCGAAGACCTAATGTGTCAAAACTACCAAGGAACCGTGAGCACCGACAATCAACCGGTTGTAAGAAATCAAAATTTTGTGGCAAATAGCATGGACGAATCGATGGAGACGGTGAATGTATATAAAAATCGAATGCTGGATCACCAAATATCGTTTGATTACTACATCGGACTCAACCCATTTCGAACCAAAAGGGCTAATGCTGACGTTGTTGTGAGCATCCTGGCCGCAAAGGTAAACCATTATGGCGCGTTGTGCAATGTTAAAGTCGGTTTGATTGGCAACGGAATATATTTAATTAGTGATGTGAACTCACGTGTGCATATGAAAAACTTTTGATTCTTTCAGATGGCTTACATTTTATTTACAACCATGGTTCTCCTGTACCTCGTCTGCTGTATTCGTTTCAGTGTTTTCATTCTGATTGATGAATACACAAGCCCGAAGCTGGTGTGGTATGTTGCCGTGGGCTACTACTTTTTTCGTGGTGGCCTCATTTTTCGATACGGGCAAATGCTGTGGCAGAAAAAATACAGCTTCAAAAATCTACTGGAAGTTGACGTTGGGATCTCAGCAAGAATTGTAAGAAACATGTTTACATTTTTTATCTATCTTTACATAAAAAAATCTGAACAGGATTGGTTGCCTTAGTTCAGGAAGAGATTTATCATTACTGGCTAGTTAAATTTCCCGGCTGGCTTAATGTTGAGAACAAATGCTGGTGCATATGCTTTACTTTAATAAGTTTGATATTGTTAACACGTCATTTTAATTGCCCGTACTAACTAACGGTCGTAAAACAAGATGCAAATGGGCAATATAAACCCAGTTGCTAGTCATTATTCATTTATGGTAGCCAAAATCCATTGAGTGCAACCTATTTTCATTGTCAAACACACATTTGATATCGAACTTCAGCGAATCAACCCGGTCTCCATAATTTGACAAAACATATTAATTCAAACATCGAAAATGTTGTTAACGTGGAAACTTTTCTTAATAATCTGGATTTTGGTGCTTGCCATATCCACGTTTTCTTTGGCTACATCCGACAAGGTAAGTGACTCCAATCCCTCGTTTTTTTTTCACAGAAAAATCGTTTATTTTTCCCAATTATTGATTTAAATTAAGATGATCCGCAGAGAGCAAACAGTATTAAGGCAGAATCAATCCAACACGACAAGGATGTGGGTGGAACAGGCAAAGGCAAAGGGAAAAAAGCAAAATGACAGCCATGGCAATAACTTTGTTCCAAATCCACACAAAATGCACAGAAGTATACCTGGGTTACAAAGCAAAGCGGAAATAAACATTTTCAAATTAGCCTTTCACATTTGCCTGGACGTCACTCTAAAATAAATTAAGACACTGTTTGACTAAAAGTATGGCTCATCCGCTGACATGTTTATTTTTAGTTTATATTGTACCAGCATGCTGTGATAATACAATTAGATTACAAAAACTTTTAAAACACAAACCTGACTGGCAGTGCGATTCAGTCAGAAATGATTAAAACTTGAGTTGGTAAAATCGTTTACTCATTTACGGACCGACTGCGGACGTTTGAAGACTAATTAGTGATACTATTTCATCTGCTTCAACGTCTATGATGTTGCAGAGCTAAGTAGTGATATTGGCAATGATGTTTTTGTCCTAACTATTTTAATATTGACATACTTTTTTTACCTCTGAGCTGGTACGCCGACTACCTTCGAGGAACAAGTGAGCCCGATGTTCAACTCCGTGAAACACAAATTTTTGGTGTATTACCGGCCAATTTTCAGGTTTTCCCACACACACACAGATATTCAGCCCTTAAAATAAAAATGGTCGCAGACAACCATGTACTGGTTTTGAAAAGAAAATAGAACCCTGAGACTCCCGGTCGCCTGGGTTTCCAATCTAAAGGTCGCAAAATGTAAACCGAAACAATACTGCAGACTCGACTATCCGAAGCCATGAGTAAAAGCTTTCATTTCTTTCAAAATGGCAAATATAACGGTGTGGTACCTACTCTATTTAGAGCAGGTCAACTTTAGCTATGAAAATCAACTTAATTTGTTTTTTTTAATTTTCAATAAATTCGGGAAGTGCACAAAAACCTGGCTTGGCTGTTGTTGATACGCTTTATATTTGTGAAATGGAGTTTTCTTTCCAGACAAGGTCGCTGGCTCTCCAAAAAACTATCCCAAAATGTAGAGATTGAATTTGTTGTCGGCTACCATTTTTTTGTAATTGTGGTACTTGGTGAGCATATATAAAAGACACACAGTGTGTAGCAGTCAGCAGTATTACCAAGCCAAGCGTAGTGAATAAACAAATCGGCTACTTCATGTGTGGCTGCAGATTCGCAACTAGGCGTAATTGATATTGATAGTAATACCCCTAAAAGGAAAGAAGGTGCAAATTCTTGCATTTTGTAATACGCAGGGCAACTCTTGCTTCATTTATAAATATATTCATTTTGGGGAAAAGGGACACACTGGAAAATTTAAAAACAACCAAATTCTCTTTGTTTGCTTTTCATGGGTATTGCCTTCGTATATTAGGAGGTATCATCAGCAAAAACCATGGACAGCATTATTTACGCTATGAGAATCCTTTCAATTGTCATTACCGCGGGATGTGCTGGTGCGGGACTTGATGTTTTTTCCAGTGACGAGGAGTGGTCTTTCACAAATGTCCTTTGGCGCCAAGGGAGTCGATTACTTGTGGGTGTCCGCTCGTTGCAACACTGGAACGATTATAGCAATAATACCGTTCAAACAGAAAACACTACAGTTACAACAGAGGAGGACTACTATTTGGACATATTCACTGATATTGCTGGCTTTTCTCTAAGCGTAGTATTTCAAATAGTCATCACATACCCAATGGATATGACTTTTTTGCAACCGTTGGATTGTGGAATCAGACGAAAACATTGAAACAGACCGTGTCTCGTGTTAAATCAACAAAGGAGGAGGATGTAAATAGAAGGCAGGAGGTGTACAAAGGTGTCATTGAGTTGTACGACAAATTGGACGAGTTGTCTGGGAAACTCAATGGGATTCTAAACACATACCTATCTACCATCCCTCTCAGCCGCGAACACTTTTATGGTGTGCTATTTCCTCATCTACTGCTTTCTTCGTCATTGGAGGCGTGTCCTCTACTTTGGAGTTCATCTCGTCAAAATCTTGCTCACCTTCAGATTTGCACTCCAAATCAATGACCATGTGAATTGACTTACACTTTATGTGGATTTTATTATTTGCAGGCACAATATTCCGTTGTCTTTTTCATTGTAGGTTGATGCATATCGTTTCTGGTTCACATAAGAAAAAGTTCAGAATGTGCTCAACTTGAAGTGTAACAATCTTCAATCGAAAATATACGCATTGGAAAAGCGACCGGTGGGAATTGGCTGGGGCCTGTTTTTGATTGACAATCGATTTCTGGCATCCGTGAGTACATCCATACGAGAACTGATCTCATATAAAAAAAAATCTCAATGCATATATCGTCGCCGTAGAATGTTATGTTGAAATTTGAAAAACCAGTGAAAATAATTTTGTGACATCATAATTTGCTCCGGTTTCTCATGTCAATGTATCATTCTACGGCGACGATATGCAATGATGACGAAATTATTTATAGTCCGTAGCACCAAATGAACTTTCCAATATGTAAAGCGCCACTTTCTGTTTTATGATAGGCTGAAAAAGCCACGTGGTATACGGTCTTGTCAATTGTAGGCAATCAAAATTCAGACCAAAAAGTAGTGTTTAGGATATCGGAAGTTTCGTTCGGTGCTAAGGACTGTAACTTTGTAGACTCTAAGGTCAAATTGTTTTATTTTTGTTTAATTTAGTTTTTCAATGTTGTTTCGACTCACTTCATCATCATCGCGGATGCCATCCATGGTCACTGATCTAGAGATTGAAAAATTGCTTAGCTAGTATCTGCTCAGCTCGAGAGTAATCTAGAATCTACGCTTTCAGAGAGTGCAGTAAAAACTAGCGACATGAATTTGACGTCTGGTTTTTTAACTTAATAATGTTGAATGATATCATGTTATAATCAACCCACAAAGTAATACAAAATATGCCGAACCATTTAATACTTTATACAAAGCACATAAATCTAATACATATATTCATTTTAAGTATTTTTGCAAGCTGTGTTAAAATCTCACAAACTATCATATATTTCATGTTAAATTAAGTTTCCATGGGCAGTCTGCATAGTGGACAAATACGCAGTTAAGATACATATTCATCTTCACTTGATTCTCGTAATTCAGAATGTGTGCAGCACATTGCAATAAAAAGTGATAAACAATCAATTGTATAATTTTGAATTTAATTGATGCAATTATCCTATAATCCACCTTCATGATTTCGTCGTTCATTCGCAGCATGTGCTCCTGCATTTTTGCTTATATACAAACTGAACTACACCATGTTGCATAAATAAGCCATTTTTTTCGAAGACATGACATACGACAGGATCAAGGTCAGGAAAAACCTATAACAGATCTGGATTCCAAATTGTCAACAGATGCATAAATTAATTTTAATTATCATATTTATACTACTGTCCTCCGTCACGGTTTTAGAAGCAAGAAGCGTTCTAAAACTTAGTGTGAGGCTTCAAAGACCGTGGTTGACCAGGCGGACAATAGCGTGCATAAAAATAAAGTCCAGAAACAGCTCGCAAATCTCACTTTTCACAGGACACCGTGCAACCAAGGCCGACTATAAAGGCGCATGCACATATGAATGATTTCTTCAAGACAAAAAAGATATTGCTCTTACGCGGACTGGGTATCTGCCAAGAATTTTATCAAATTTGTCGATGTTCCTTGTCACAGGGTGAAATTGGACCGGTACGCATTGAATTGATTTTCAATGCGTACTGCGCCTCTCAATGTAATTGTAGGGTTTTAATCGAGTCATGAGCGACCAATTAAAGTCATTGTTAACTATGTAACAATACAACAAAAGTCTTTTTTCCTCTGGCCTGTCTCACATGCGGAATGTCAACTCAATGCCACTGTGCCACATTACATATCACCAGCAGCAGTAGCGAATTCCGAAACAACACAAAAAGTATTTACAGAGAAACTGGTTAAAGTTTGTACTTTATAATCCTCAACATTTTTGTTGTCATGCACAATTGCATGAATAGCTACAATTTCTGAGGATTGTAAACTGTGAAATAAAACAAAGAAATGCAGACACCGTCATTTGGGTTCGTTTTGTTTGCAAATGCGAGCAACACCGAGCTGCACAACTCGTGCCGTGATGACGTTATAAACTCAGGTTGCTAAGATGAGGACATCATGCCAACAATTGCTTCG
>JAHZMW010003376.1:0-20669 GCA_027743745.1 Alloscopus bannaensis | reverse complement strand
GTTACAAAATAGTGAAGGGCACAAATGTGCACTCACTTTGACATCAAGATATTAATTAATCTTACGCAACTTAACTACGTAAAGTTGATGTGCGTTACAATAGAAGTAAAGAAAATTGGAAAATGTTGCCTTTTTCACGTTACGTCCAATTTTGTTTTTTTTCGCACACAAATCATGAGAGCGGAAAACATGATTCTCTTAATTTCACACAACTTTCCCGTTTTCTTTTCTGCGGTTCTTCCTCTAAATGCGGGATGAATATTTTGAAAAGAGGATGGTAAACACGCACGCCAAATTCTCTCATCACCTCCGCTCATATTTTTTTTTGCAAATTGGGCGCCTAATTGATGAACGTTGGTTAAAACACACGTACATGCAGGGAGAATCAAAAGCATCTCAACAAAAAATCCTTCATTCCACATCCATACATGCTTCATCAGTTTCATCAATCGTGTCTCGAGTGGGAAGCGTGTCATCATCATTTCCCCTTTATTCTCTGCCGTTTCCCCTTGTACATAACATGATGGTTTTGTGCAGTTACGACACGAATGAATACTCTTAAAAATGACTGAACTACACGCAACAACACACTTTTTTCCCCGAGATTGAACTTCAATCTCTTCACATAAAGAGTCTCTACAGGGCTGTAGTGTGATTCACACTTTTTCTCTTTCGTGAGTAATGGCACTCATTACTTTTACTTATTGGATAACCCACCCTGTTTAATGTACACTTCATGATTGTCTGCCAAATGAATGGGATTGATGCAGCAACAGCAGAAGTCGTTGAAAAAAAAACTCATACGAGGTGATGAGTGTGCATACGCGGATGTGCTCGTGGAGTGCGCAATCATTTCATCTGAGCCTTTCCTTTTTCATTTGTACCGAGTTCCACCTCCAACATTTTTTTTATTCGTTACATATGCGCCACAATTTTTCCTATCGTCCTCCTTGGTTCCAACTGGCTAGCATTTCTCAACATTTTTTATGCATATCTCTTTTCAAATGAATGCCGAGAGGGAGAGGAGTGTAGACGTGGGATTTTCGGTGTTGGTGTCTTATCTCGTATAAGTGTATTATGCATTTTGAGCGTTCGTGTCAAAAAAGTGAAGAGACAAGAGAGAGAGATGGGCGAGATAATAATGCGCGTATGTCAGGGCTTTTACAAGGGTCTTGAAATACGTGCAAAATCGTTTCAATCTGTGAAACACGATTGCTCCCTGAAAGAGTGGAACGAGGCGAGAAAAAGGTCTTTTCACTCTTGTCTCCGTCTTGCTGATGTGATATGCTCATCCACGGAGAGTGTGTGTTTATGCATATGTCTGCTCAACAACGACCATGTGTACACATGTATGTATACATCCTCCACCTCTCTCTGCTTATTTCGACGTGTTTTACTCGCGTTCCTTAAAATTTTCCGTATTTCTCTCTTTCTTTGGATATTACAAATGCTTACTTTCTCCGCAATTCATGCCCGTCACAAATATAAGCAACTATGTGGACGTACCTTTTGCCGTAATGCAGAAAACAACTGAGGCAGGTATGCATATTGGAATGAGTTGTATGAATGTATGCATAAGGTATTTACATTTTTGATGTCGCTACAAATTACAATTGCCACGACGACGACGATGTGTGTCCCACCAAAACAACCACAACCAGCCTGTGGAGATGTACTCATGAATCAGTGATATTCGACGGACTTACTTTCTCTCTTGGTTCATGAATTGTATGCATATATGTACAAAAGGGAGCTAGTGCCCAAAACGTACGAGCGTACCGTGTCAGTAACGCACACAACTTTATCTCTGCTTTCATTTTGTTCGTCGTGAAAACGACTCATTTCTAAGAAATCGCTTATCTCTCCCGAAAACGCTGAGCCTCCGTAGGAAATAAGACAGATGATGAATTCAGAGATTACTGGCAAAGAGAGAGAGAAAAAAATGAATTGAACGCACTCAAGAATGCTTACATGCATTTTTTTTTCTTTGGTCATTTTTTAAATTGCTTTCGTCCGTCTCCACACGCTCTACATACTTCTTTCTTAAAGATTTCAGCACCACCTGGATTCCTCTTGTCCACAGTTCCCATCCCCAGTCTTCTTTGTGCTCTAAAAAAAGGCGAGCTTGACAGGCATTGATGAGCTCATATAAATGTTTACAGGGACGCACCTTTTGAAGTCATTAATTCAAGCAAGAAAACACGCTGCCAAAAAAAATCTCACTGGATAAGAAACATACCTTCGGGTAGTAGTAGACAGTTGAAGGGGAAAAATCTACATAAAGGAGGACGACGGAAAAAATACTCTCACGTTCCAGGCAGATATAGGTATAACGACCATAGCACGAAGTATTACATAAGAATTCAATTTTTCAAAGGCTCTGCCTGTGCATATGTGTGTGAACAGGAGTGAAAGAGGGAAGATGTGAAAGTAGACGCGCGTTTATGTAGGATTCTCGCTTTTGCGAAGAGAGAGAATGTATTGATGACGAGAGAGTGGCATGGCGGTGTGTGGATCTATGAAAAGAAGGCAGAACGCGCACAAAGAGTGACAGAGTGTCGGATGATGATGACGAAGTTCACAGGGACGATGATACCTCATTTCAATTTCCCTGACAAAGATATAAATGCGAAAAACGGAGCGTATGAAAGTCGAAATTCCCTGGGATATACATAGCGTTCTAGTGAGAAGTGAGAAAAAAGGAGAAAATCTCTACAGGACTCCCTCTTGAGTAGGCAGCGTGGAAATGATATGAAAAAAAAATCTCAGAGTATATGCTGACACCCGCATATCTTCTCTTGCTGTCTTCCTCTCGCAAAACTTTACTCCTAATCACTGAAAAATATGACAGTCAAAACGGAAGCGACTCGTATCGTTCTCCATTTCTTTGGTGGGCTTTATTCATTATAAAAATCTCATAATCTTCATTTTATATCCGATTTTTTTTACTTCGCCTATTTACTACCTCACTTGAGGAATAGCCAACGACGTAGAGATTTCTTTTACTTATCGCTTGATTTACATATAATAAGGAATATGTGACGGCGGTGAGACAGACTCATGGAAAATGAAGAATCTCGTATAACTATAATGGAAAACGTGTAACGAAAAAAGGAATAAAAGTACGGGTACGTTGGCTACAGTTAAAGTGACAGCATGCGACACCCTCGCCTTCGTATGTCTCCCTCTTTTCGTGCTTGAAAGGCTTGAACCAACTTGAGAGTTTGGGAAATTCATGTATTCAGCAATAAAATTTTCAATATTTGTCAAGTGCTCACTTTCAGTTATGCTGGTGCTAGTCTGTTGACCGATAAGATATTCCTCGCTTTCTCTCCTTTTTTTAAAAAAAAATCCAGTGAACTTTTTTTTTTCTTATTCAGCATTTCATCTGAAAAGGGAGCGAGAGAATTTCCTGCCTTCAAGGTACAATAAGTGTGCTTAAATTTGCTGCCAATGCATCACCCATACTCCACCCTCTGTTTTATGTACGCTTGATTAGGTACGTGTGGAATGCAAAAGCTGGGCCGTGACACATCAGCCCTTTTTCGAAGAAACTTTCAAAGACAAAGAGAGACACGAAGTTTTTTGTGGCAGGTGCAGAGAGAGCTCTTTTGAATCCTCAGGCCAATTATTATATTTAGTGTGTAACTACCCACAATTTCGGTTGGCATAGTTAACCTACGCTTATTTTTTATTTTGACGAAAAAAATGTTGTCATTCTTAAAAGAAAAATTACGACGATTTGATATAGCGTGATTTCAAAACTAATTTAAAAAATATAAAGAATGAGGAGAGCAAAAAAAAATCATATTTTCAAATATCAAGTAAATGCGAAACGCAAAGACCGCCTGCAACTCGTCCAAATTTTTACTTATTTATTGTCATCCATTTTGTGGAGATGTATGTACGCACTTGCTCTTGTCATTCCTTTCTTTAAAAAGAAAACCAACGAAGAGATACGAGTTTTATTTTCCTCGCGGAGTGTCGCTCTCAACTTGACATTTATCATGTATGCAAAACAGAGAGTGTTGTGCGACAGTTTCTTTTTCGAAGAACATCTCATTTCTACCCACGTCTTGTTTCTTTCAAATTTTTACTCTCTTGCCGTCCGCTAGCGATGGCATATTATGCACTGCATTCTTTCCTTGTCAGCGACGTTTTTTATAAACGATCCGACAATACGTTGGTAATTTTCTTGCGTTGTCAATTGTACCGCTTGCGGCTGTGGCGTGGTTCTCCCTGTCATATTATGCATTATTGTTGGTGTCTCTGTGTATACAGATCATAAAAGAATCTCGGAAAACGAATTGCACTGAGCGCAGTTCAAGTGGGAAAGATTGAGGATGCAGTGGTGGTGACATTTTCTTCTTTTCTCTCAAAGGCCAAGATTTCTTTTCGGCTCCATATTTTATATTTGCTTCGGTTTTTTGGCGTGCGTGCACAACGACGTTCTTGCTGTCTGCTTATACAGCTTGACATGAGTGTTGTGAGGGTTTCAACGGAGACAATGTAGTATTGTAGCTTTCATTTCGCCCAAAATGTATAACACACACAAACACCCTTCTTGAATGTTACTTGGCATTTATTATGTCAGATGTTGTAGGCGTAATGATTATGACAATGACTTCCTCTCCCTTGTTAGTTGTGGTGGTGACGAGTTGTCACCGAGACGAGGCTGACAAATCTTGGCCTGTGTATGTGGTTGTAATATGTATTGCACAAGCCAATTAAAGTGACGGGCAGTAAATTTCCGGCTGTGTAACGCACGCACACTCACCCCACAACCGTTTTGCGAGACACCATAATTCCGAGTAACGAGCCCCCATAATATTTATCTCGTCAGCTTGTGAAAAGAATAAGATATATTATTTAGAAGCTAAGTTTGATATTTGGATTGATTAATCTGGTCTTTTGGGTAGAGTTAAATATAGCGAAATGCGTCATCGTATTTTTTAGTAGTTTTTTTTTTGCATTAATGATTGAGAGAGTTGGATTTATTTATAATTACCTGTCTTGTCATCAAAGAAAAATGTGGAGTAGGAAAAATAAATCTTTAAGTGTATATAATATACATGGTTTGGTGAAGTCTACAAAATTGGGAGTCTGTACAGTTTTTCCGAACAGTTTTACGTGGGGCAACTTTAGAAAATTGGTTCAGGAGACGGAGAGTAAGAAGAGGAGGAAGCAGAAGAACACAGCTAAATGGCTAAATAGTTTCAATCTCATGAAGGGATTTCCCTTTCATGACTACTGACTCCGTAACAGGAAAAGAAGCAGTTTGCTTTCTCTCTCTCTGGAGTGCATTAGTTGTCTATTAGATAACCAGATTTCCCAGTTTAGGCAAACATCATCCCCAAAGCTTCCTCACATCATGGATATATTCTCCGTTGTAGTCCTGCCTCTCTCTCTCTTTTTGATACAATCACAGCGGTGAATTTAATTCACGTTAAATTTCCTGATGGGAATGGGAAATGATCAGTGTGCCACCACCACGAAGATTACGTGTCGCTAGGGGAATCCTCTAAAAGAGAGAGAGAGACCGTAAAACCCAGTACTTGAAATGAACAGAGTTTACGTTTTTAAGCAGGAAGTAAAGAGAGAAAAAGGTGGGTAAAATCGCGGATTTAGTTCAATAAGGCAGCACTCCAAAGAGAGAAGGTCTTACACAAACTTGCTTCTCATAATTATATATTATGTAACCAACTTAATATAATTTGAGTTATACGAGACCCTGCTGCGTGTTGTAATTTTTAAACACTAAAAAACATCAGTTTTTCACAAATCTCAAGTGTTAATTTGTGGCCAACTGTACACCTTGTGAGAGTCCATGATTTTCTTTTCTGCGTTGTCAACAAAAAATGTTCGCAAAATAGTTACTCCATTCTCGACTTCCAACTAGTGCGCGTTAATGAGGAGGAGGAAATAGGAGGAGGGATGAATTTCCACATAAAATTGTGAGCTGAGTAGCTGAATTCATTATTGGAAGAGGTAACTGACAGAGAGAAAGAGCAAGAGAGAGATTGAAATCACTTGTCTTTTTTTCAGCCGAGTCACGAAATCCTGATAGGATGCATGTCTTCGTCTTATCGACCACAAACAACATCTCTCCACCACAAAAATCTTTCTCATTCCAGCATGTTTTCTCGCTCCATCCTTCTTCACCACGGATGTCGTCCCCTCGTTTCCACTCTGAAGGACGACTTTCTCCTCGATGCTCCTCCGCATTTTGTATGCATCCGCAACATTTTTTGAGACGTACACACGTCGCACATCCCACACAGTCCTTTCACTATTATTAGAAAAACTCCTTTTCCGTTTACAGACTGAAAACAAGCGAAAAGGCGAAGAATACAATGTATACATTTTTAGCATGCTTTCTCCATGTCTGTATATGCATATCTCTTTCTGGATGTCAGTGTGTAATCCGACTTCTTCAAGGAAGAAAAGAGACTCACAAAAAAGGTTTAGTGTGTGTGATGCCGACTAAAAAATGTTGGCAGCTTTATATGAAGATATTTTTTGGTGTGTGTGTTTGTAAGTCACTCAAACGGATAGACGTGTTCTTCGGTCGTCTTCATCATCGTCATTCCCTCCCACCGTCTTCTTGATCTGCTTGCACATTAGTTGGCTGATGGCTTTCTTCGATGGGTGAGGGAGTCAAAGTGTATATGTGGTGGTGGTGGTGATGGTGGTGGCGTTGTCTCTACTAAACTCTTTTCTTCCTATTTTGGCCCATTGAGGTCGCTTTGTTGATGAGGAAAATAAAGATGCCTTTCACCCAAACACTCTGTCTCTCACACACATTCACCCGATGTCTGGCTAGTCAACCAAGATTTCTCCCCCTCTTTTTTCCATATCATTTTCTCTTTTTTGTACGCACTCCATTACATCGTGGTGTAAGCGAGGGTATACATACACACACACTCAGAACCCCGCATAATGAGCACTTTCCCAGCCGAGAGAAGAGGGGGAATGAAATACGGAGATCCGCCTTTTCTTACCTTTTCAAGATTAATCTCAGAAAAAATACAGCTCCCAGCAATTTCAGACACATCAATCAACACAAAAACCGTCGTCGTCGTCGACGACTCCGTCTAAGGAAGAGAGAGAGGTAGTCAAGTTTAACTTGATGATAACGGTACGATCTACGCGATTCTTGCGGACCACATATTAATGTTCTTCGATACGTGTAGATACCTTCACCAGAAAAAAAGGAAAAATACGAAGAGAAAAAAAGACTGAATGCCAAAGCGAGTGAAGGAGCATTCGTCACTTTTTCCTTCTTTCTCCGTTTTCCATTTTCCACTTCGTTCACATCGGGTCAAAGGTAATAAACTGCTGACTATAGCAGGAAGACTGAGGCAAGTAAGGAAGAGAAAGCCATTAGTGTGAAGAAAAAGCAGAGAGAGTAGCACATAAAGTGTTTGATAATCAATGTGCAAGAGAAAAGAGAAAGCTGGAATATAAAGATGTATGTATGTACGTACATATATACGAATATTTTCTCGTGAGACACACACCGCACGTACACAGTTCACACATAGGAAGTCAGTAAAGCATAAAAACAAAATGCAAAGATTGTTCCTGTAATTATTATTGCCATTTAGAACATGCACAAACACATGTCTTCTCCAGTGGAAAGTTACAAACAAGTCATTTTTGCTTTAAGAGAGAGAGAGAATGAAGAAAACAGGAAAATATTCCTATTGAATTCTGAAGCGATGCGGAGTACACAGCGTTTTATTTAAGAGAGGAAAATTTTAACAACTTAGTTTCATTTAAGGAGAGAACTCCAACGCATTTCCCTCGCGATGATGATTCCAACGGAGTAAAGGTCGTGGAAATTTACTTGGTTGTGTGTACACCTCCCAAACATGTTCCAGAGGCAAGGCTCGTGGAGTGAGTGTGTGAGCCCAGGTTTTTTCTTGTTATTATGTTTTATATATAATGGAAATAACGTGCTCCTTACGTCTCCTTTACCACCGTCTCCTTCCTCTTTCATGAGCGTTAATGACCTGATAAGTCGTGCGGTTAATGGGATTTCAAATGACTTTTTCCCACTACATGTACCCCCGTATATTCAAAAACGCATCCCGACTTTTCATTTAGCTCCCTTTAATTTTTATAGAGAGGATACATATAAAAGGGCTGTGAGAGGGTCCAAAAGTGTCTGGAGTGGGAAAGTAAAGGGAAGAGATAAGGTGGCTCTGTCGTTATCGTCATCGTCATTACTCCATTGAGGTGCACATTAGCTGCAAGGATGAGAAGGTAATTAAAGTAATAATTAGACTAATGATGGCCAAAGCCAAAAGTAGCGAGAGAAGGAGGATGAATTTTAGCGAAAATTCACAACACTTCTCTCTCTCTCCAATTCATGAAAATGGAAAAGAGGGAGAGAAAGAGGATCAGCTCTCGAGCTCTTGAAATCTGAATGCGACTCAACGAAGCGAAGGATAAATGTGAAACACGGTTCGGTGCTACAACATAAATGTAATGTGTGTATGTATTAATATCAAGGTATTAATAATGCTGCTTTTGAGACGCTTCCCAAGACTTTCGAGAAAGTAATAGCGGATCCAGGCGATTTTTATCTACTTTGCTCCTCATATCAACTCTCTCCTCTTGCACAGCCCCTCATTTTCCATTTATTGCTACTTTCCCCGTGAACGTCTTCATCGCTCTTTGAGAATCGCTGTTAGGGAAAGTATTGTGTATGCATGATGTGTACTTTTTATTGCTTTCACTTTAAAATTCATGTACTGTCAATTACTTGGTGTACATCAGATAACAATTTTTTATTACTTTCTCTTCCCAGGTATACATCCCCGTGTGTATGAATGTGCTTAAGTAATCGCTAGCGCAAAAAAGAGTGGCTCATTTTACCATAAGGAGTGAGAGAACCGTTCTTTTTTACACCTTTCGTGATGCCGACGTTGTCAAAGATGATTACGTATTTATTCTTCTCGCCACACTCTCTGTACACCTTTTCTCTCTGTGAGATATTAGATGCAGTAGATGATTCTCGAATGTTTCCCCTCCAGGCATCTTACCCCATTACCTTAGATGAGATGACTTTGTTGTTGACAGAAAGGCAATAGAAGGATTTTAGATGTGCCATGAAGTGAAGGAAATGGGCTTGTTCGTGATGATGATGACGGTGATACGGAGAGAGGGCGATGATAAAAAAAGGAGTGAGCGTTTCAGAGTCAGAGCGAAGAGAGTAAAAATGTATTTGATGAAAGTCAAATGAAAGCGAAGAAAAAGCTCTTGAAATCTCAAAATACTCAACCATCAACGGACGACGGAGAAACTTTCCTTCTCTCCACAGTTTGTATTGAAGACCTCCGTTATTTCTGAGCTGATCCATTGACCTCAGAGAGACATGGAGAAAAACAATACGACGTCTCAATAAGAGGAGTATACTTCTCTTCACCTTCTCCGGTTGGAAACATGTCTATTAGAGAGTGATGAGAGAGAGAAAACGGAATTGATTGGAACTAGCTAGTTGACTTAGGGAAAGCCAGAGGCCAATAAAAGAAGGAGCTTTAGCTAGATTAGTTTTTTTTTGGAAAATATACATGCAACGTGAGCGGCCAGGTTGAAGGGAGCTCGTTGAATGGATGCTCTCTAAAATTGGCCTGCAAGAGAAGAAGAGGGGAACCAAAAGTTTGTGGGCAAACCTATTTTATCTTTGGCATATCGATATTTTTGTTTCAAACCAAACTCCGAGAGAAAGTCTAGAGAGATGACTAATATCAGTGGTATTATTTGCCTTTCCTTGTTTTTTGTTCTTAGTTTTGTATACACTCTTGATCCTTTCGAATCAATAATATCGGTTTCTCCTATGAGAGCGAGTGATTGCAGAGTGGTGGTCGTCGCTCAGTGCATGGATATCACTTTTTCGAAGTTGAAAAGTGCGAAATACCTTTTGGCTTTGTGCACGGATCAAGCCTTCTGATGTGTTTTTCTTCTCGCAAACAAGAGGACATCGAAATATACATAAAAGTAGAGAAAGAAGTTGTACAAGTATCAAAGTATTTGAATGAAGGGATTTCCATCCACTATCTTTTTCTCTACGGCTAGTTTTCCTTTTAATGTATCACCACACTCCATGTTTTGACCTAGTTCTTCTATTTCTCTGCCTTTCTTTTACCCTTTCTCGCATTCTATGCTTTGGAGGAAAACAAACACTGACATTTAAGAACAAATTATACATTTCCAACTCACTCATACATTATATCTTTTCGTTCTCAAAGTGATATGGTTATGGTTTAAGGATAAGAAAGCTTCGCGTTTTGTTTTCGTCTGATGTGGAGAAAAGAAAGATTATTAGGCTGACTCCTGTCTTGAGTCGTTTTGGTCTCAAGTGAAAACGAGCTGTTTATTGGTGTAAAGCGTATTGATGGGCGATACGGTAGTGAAACCATTCTCACCAATGATTTCCCATTGTACCTCTTTCCAAACAAAAGGACAAAGATAGAACACCGACTAAACATTTTTGATGTATTCATGTCACTTGTCTCTGTCATATTTTTTGATCAGCCAACTAATGCTGAGAGAGAAAAGTTTTTCAACTTTTTCCACATATTTCATCTTCATTCATCGATCCTTGACGACTCTCTTTGTATTTCTCTGAGAAAAAAAAATCGTCGACGACTCGCAAGCGGGGGAAGCTAGGCACACAGTTCCTTTGGTTGTAGAGTACATATTAAAATAGTTTCACCTGAGTAGCAACTTTCTAAAATTTTGCTTCTCTTCTGTCTCTCAACTTTTGCTGGTGAATTGATTCGAGCGTCGTAATGTGCTTATGTGACTCGAACTGCGCGTTCCCTTCGAGAGGAGAATTATTTGTGGAGAAATGGAAATGATTTCTAGAGAGGAAGAGAAAGTCGAGTTACGGTCAACTTTTCCAATTTAATGGGCTCGTAATGATTTGTGACATTAATTTCGCACAACTTCACCTCACAAACAAGCGGACAAAAGTCTCTCGAAATGACTTGCACGTGCATGTGAGTGGTGGAGTGGGGTCCTCTATCAAATTGGTTTCCTTCCGTTGTACACAATTTTCCGTGGTCCGCATATTTCTCCCAGTAAAAGATACATAACACATATACGACGTGTATATAGTGACGTTCGTTTTTGATGCCATTTTAATCAATATTAACTGCACAAACTTGAGAGTCGTATTATCGTGCCTCTCCTTCTCGAAATCTAACGAATCTGCGTAAACAGCATTGTCCCCTTTTGGCTCATTGTGCACCTGACCACGCAGACCCAATATTCATGAATAAATGATGGTATACAAAGACGCACAGACCCACGCGGATGTTTTTTTTTGTGGGAAAAAGAGAACGGCAAACAACTAATAATCCAACCACCCAATTTTAGAGGCCAATTCCGTCCATTTTCTGTGAGACTGAGGAGAGAAAAAACGGGATGCATCATTTTCAGTTGGCTTTCTCCGTGGTTTCTCAGTCTCGACAAAGAGCTGGCTCACCGAAATGTTCTTAATTTTGGTTTCATTTCCCGTTTCCACTTTGAAAGGGAATAAGTCACAGACCCTATTCATACTAAGATAATGGTATACATCGAGAGTGCAAAAAAACACGAAGCACGTGCCTATCTGTAAAGGTATTTGTGGTTGTTTTTTTCCTCTGTAACTTTTTCACTCTAGTCAGCTCCTTATTAGTGGGAAATATATGCTTTCCTTGAAATGTGACACACACATACATACATGCACGCACGCTCAGGCTTCTGAGAGAGGAGTTTGGTGAAGTGGTTGTTTCGACGAACGTGTGTGCATATCTCTGCTATTCTAATGGAGGAGCTACTTGTTTTCTTGACTTGGCTCCTCGACTTTTTCTCCTTTACCCGTAATAATAATGATAATATATAATATAAGCTGGCCATTGTGAGGGATCCTTACCTCTATCTTGGCGCTTATATGAAAATCTATGATGTGCTATATTAATGATAAGGAAGCAACTTTCATGTGCATATAATGCCTCCTCTTTCTCTCTCTTCTTTTCTCTCCCTTTCTCCTTGTGTCTGTCTGGAAAAGTTTACCAAACAGACAAGTTCGTACACAAGCTTCGGCTAAAGGATACAACAAAGGGCATTGGTTTCTCTCGAACAGCAGAGTTTCTCTCTCATTTGACCACACACTCTGTCGAAAATGAGATAGAAAAGGAGAGAGAGAGACAGAGGAAGAAAAAAAGTCCGTAGAGCCTATCCAATTTATGGAATATAACTCCCGAGTCAGCGGAATAAATGGGAGGAAGAACTGACCTGCTTTCCATTCTCTACTTGCTCCTGCTCCATTTGCTCGTGAGCCCAACTATAGAAGAGAAAGCAGGAAAAGAGCAGATCGAGAAAGAATAAAAGAATGGATAGATATAGTAAGCTCTGCAAAAAACTTATACTCTCCTCTGTCATCTTTTTGTATAATAACTGTGAAAGCATCATGCTCCGGATAAGAGTGGAAGAGTCGTTTCGCATTTTTCTCGCTTTCTCTTCTGTCTGACTCCTCCACACTCGCAAACTGCTTTTCCCTGCAGTTTTATGGTGGGAAATTAAATTCATGCAAAACCAGATTCTCTCCCTTTCAGCTTCCGCTTTTCCACGAACGTATTTTTTAGGAAAAAAAGACGACGAAGGGGAAATGTTGTCTGTCTCCTCGTGTTTTCTACTCATTCACCTCCGTCGGCGAGTGTGTTTCAAATGAGTTTGATATAAATATTCAGTAATTGTCACACAACTCTTACTAATCTATAATTTGGGCTGTCGTGATGACTCTCACCACGACCAACTTCCAATGCAATGAGATTACTTACAGTTTATATGCATATTCATTCTACGCTTCTGTACGTTTGGCAACGTCAAGTTTGCCGTGTGCACGAGAAATAAGGTATCTCCTCTTGAACTGGAAAAACGGGAAGAAAATGTGAAAAAAGGAGAAAATGTTGCAGATGTAACGGATGAAGTATAATAAGATTATTATACATCTCTGGAAACTGGAGAGTGGTGTCTCACATGCGCACCTCTTTTATAGACTTGGTCTCTTGAGTTGAGAAAGTCGTCTTGAAGCAAGTCAAGCTTATCTAATTAATTTTTCCTTTTCGCTCTTGTCAACTCTGAATTTCTTCGCCCATGACTAACGAGTTTTTTTTTTCAAATATACCTACAACCCATGAGTAGTAGGCGCATGAGCAATCCATGTTTTGGTTTCAACTCGTAATAAACTAAGGCGTAAAAAAATCGGACAAAATTTTTACAAAACAAAATTAGGAATGTGTGCGTTTATGTGTAAGCATAGCACGAAAACGCAGGAGGGTGTGGTGTAGAAATATTAAAATTTTGTGAAAACAAGACCATCGACTTGTCAGTGGTGAGCGTCCTCCAACTTTACTCCGAGAGGAGAAAGAGATGCAAGATGCTGCCATCCCAAAGCAACGACATTGTGGCTTTTTAAAAGAAAAGTGTGTACAGGTGCTGAATAATCAGAGATGAGAATCTTGTGGTTTTTTTGCGAGTCCTCAGAACAGGCGGAGAGTGAAGAAGGAAAAGTTGGAGAAAGGAAGTACACAGTTTCGGGTTTGAAAGCATTCTTTTCGCAAAAGACATTGAATTCTTTGGGAATGAAAGTGATAACAACGTTGAGAAAGGAAGAGAGAAATGAGAAAGAATCCTCATCATGGTTGAAAAATTCCATTACATATTTTTTATCATGGGACGAAGCCACTGTAATGAAAGGAAATACTTCTTTGCCATGTCCACTTTGTTGGGCAAGAGATGATAAAGCTGGTCTTTGTAAAGGAGCAATAATTTTTAGGGGGAATGATTACATGAAATTTTTGTGGAATTAAAATAATAATGTGAGGAGCCCCTTCTGTTGGAAAGTATTAAAGAAATAATAATAATAATGAGTAAAATTGTAATGTTTCTACACTTAACATTTTTTAACTTCACATTGTATAATATGTCAAAGACAGGTTTGAGGAATGAATCTATTTTTTATACAAAAAACGCAGTGTACTCTTCTGCTTGAGTTGTGGTCTCGTGGAATTTTAAATTTTCCCATTTTTTTGTCAGAAAAATCTAATTTCCTTAACCATGAGTCGTGAAGCATTTTTCAAGGAAACGCCGAGTATGTATGCGTATTCTCCTTTTGGAGCACATCTGGTAATATTAGCTTCCGGAAAGTTTCCGTTTGGTAATAAGGAGAAATTTCGCTGTTGGCGAATGCTTCCATTGATGCTTGCACATTTCATGGAGCCACCAGCTTCAATTTGGCGAAAGCATCAGCTCTTCGATGAGCTCTTTTGAGAGCAAGCATTCCTTTGCTACAGAGACAGGAGACATGCGAAATGTATATTTATGTCGTACAAATTTGTAGTTATATTCCAGATTCTTGTCAATCCTCTCAATCATAATTTTTTAAAGCAAAAACAATTAAAATTTAAATATTATGTTCTTTTTTCTCACACACAAATTCTACTGATTTGAGTTGCGGATTTCAGGACTTGACAAATATAACAGCTCACATTTTTTCTATTTTATTGCTCAACTGTTCAAACTCCTGTGAGCTAAACTAATTTCAAACAACCCTCAGCCCTATAGTTAATCATACACTGTTTTTGGAGGCGAAGGGAAAATTTTGTGATGAAATACGACTGACGAAGCTGACACATTTTTTTTCTTCTACGTTGGAATCATCAATGAATGCAAGTCTTAAAAACTAAACTCCATGAAATTGCGCCGTATTTAGTATAAGTTTGTTCGAGGTCTAATACATCTTTTGCCTCTGCCATTTTCGCGTTGAAGGAGGGGAAGAAGGACACGGGTAAATAGACCTCAGCCAGATTGGAGTGCTAGCCGAAGAAAATGAAGGAGTGTGTTTTGTGCGCGACATCATTCTTGAGTATGGAGAGATTGTTTGTACACAGGTGATGGAATTATGGGAACGATACGCATACACTCGTAATAAAAGGAGCAATGCGCTTTTCCCGATGATACTAACAACCTAATATTTCATTGAATCGACAACACTGTTTACACTGTCTCCTTACATCATAGCTTCTCCAAGGATATGCTATGTGTACATGCATACATTCATATAGCCAATACATCATCATCATCATGAAAAATGTCCGATGCGAGAAAGTGGAATTGAGACACGAAGAAAAAACGCTCACACACACAATAACTTTTACCAAAGTTGTGGAAAGGATTGGATTCGGTTTTCCCCTTTTCTCCTTGTCAAAAAGAGAAAACACCGAAAGAAGCCAACAATGCTTCTACAAACTTTCTCAGTTTCACGACAGAAGAAGAAGAGGCGACACAAAAAAAATGCTTGCAAACTCCCTTCCTAATACTGTCCGAGTCTCTTCTGTCGCTAGATCTGACAGCTTTCTCTTCCTCTCTTTCTCTGTGGCACTTACAAGGAAGAAAAAAAACCTGTCCGCTGAAGACCACATGGACCACTCGTTCGCTCTTTTCACTATCTGTGTTTTAACAGGAGCGTGTCTCCCACGTCTCGCGTGGACACAATGATAAAGTTTCTCTACTGCAACAGCGAATATTATGTATGTTTCGCCATATAAATAGGCCGGCTCCGTCGACGTATCCAGATGGAACGGGAAAGAAAAAGGAAGGAAACAATGCAAACTAAGAGTCACATCCCTTGAAGCATCACAATAAAAAGTCTATCGAGCACAAAAGGTCGTATTAGAACGATATGTTTTTGATATGTTGTATTCGAAGTGAACACAAAAAACACGTATAGACTCATCGAAAAAAAAGTCGGGGTAAAGAAATGTGCTTTCACGGCGGCGGTGAGTGAGCTATCCACAGAGAAAGAAAGAGAAATGAATTAGAACCTGTACTTGACATTTTGACGTACGAAGAAAGTAAACACAGTTATGTTTTATGCGATGTAATACGTACACACAGTCACATAAGTTGCCATTTTGGTATAAAACAGTACTCAATAATGGAGGCCCGCTAGTGTAATAACGGTAACGAGAGCAGACCATTGAAAACTTACAGCTGGTGTTGACGATGATGATATTTGCTTAAAACGTCTACAATGTTAAAGAATGCAAACGTCATCCGTTAATTTTCAAAGTTTGCTCTTCATCGGAGATCACTTTGATTCTGTAACAGTGAAATCCTTGACCGAAGGAAAGTAATCTTAGGAAAAATCTTTCTGAAACAAAGGGTTAGACCCTTGTGCTTTGTTTGTATAAAGGAATGCACGTCGGAGTAGTTGTGAAGTGAGCTACAAGTTTGTCAATGTCTGACTAGAAACTGATTAAGTTCCTGTCGGCTTTTGGGTTTAACAATTGAAATCATATGGGTACTTAACGGCTCCCTTAAATTTGTCAGTTATAAAAATGTTCATTTACTAATCGGACTAGTCCACGTATTTTTGTTCGCTTGAAGAACGTCGAGCGTACTTCAACGTGACATTTGCAACTGACAGCTTTTCTCCAATGTTGTCTCGCAGATTAAGGTACTCCTGCGTTGTCGAAATGACAAACGATTTGCTTGCTAATTTCATATTCAATTTGAGCAAAGCCCACGGAATCTGAGAAATCTCTGCTTTAGCCCAATATTCATATGCATCACAGACAACAGAGCTACCTCCGTCGGATATTTTCTGTCTAATTTCTCCTGTTTAAAAAATACCTCATTACGCAGCACTGTAATATGAAGTGTAGTCATTATGAGCTCGATGACAAATGATCGGAGAAACTGACGTCACAAATATTAATGCCGAGGGAGAAAAAGAGAGGAACTTAATGACAATGCCGTGATTGAATGAAAGCCACACATTACCCCCAGTCCAAACACGGGGAGACCATTACATTGGCTTCCCTAGGAGCTTGTGGCCGTTAGAAAATGGAACACGCAAACGACTCATAACTATCCCACCATAACATATACGTACGTACAGGGATATAAAGTTTTGCGTAGAAAAAAAAGTTTCGCATCGAAGGACCGTATGTTTTAAAGTGATACGGACCCGAGTCAGCTTTCTCCCAGTGAAATGACATTTGATATGAAAAAAGTTGATCAAAGTTCATAAAATCCATTCTCCTTCAGTTACACGTTCACTAACAAATGCACCGGCGTTCATAAAAAATGCGACCCTACGTCAGTGAATTAATGTATGTGATCCTGCCGAACCGGTCTACGTTTTTTTCCACAAATTTACACACATACCGGGAGGAGAATGTATATGGAGCCACCGTGGTGGCGGAACCACCTCAAGTTATTATTTGCAGAAGAAACAGAGAAAAAACTGACATTTGAGAGACATTAGTTTTCCAATTGAGCAGTTGAAAAACTTTTCATAATCAATTAAGAGCAAATGTCCTTCCTTCCTCAACAAAGAACACGGGAAAGAATAGAAAAGGAAAAGGTTTCTTCCATCAACCTTACTCCATATTTTCTTTCGCTTTCTTCCCCCCTTTCTCTCTCTCTCGTTCATTTCACATTGGATGGCGGCTGTGAAAGAGAACGATAGAGTCAGATAGGGCTCGGAAAAGTGTCACGATAAAAAAACTGATGTGAAAAGAATGAGAGAGTATGAATGATACGTGAAAAAAGGAGGCCGAACAAAAATGAAGGTAATTTCTCTATATAAAAATATACATTGACTGGCATAGCGAAGACGAGAGAACGAAGTGGTTATCCTACAACAATTTTTCTCAACGAGCTAACTTTAAAAAGTGGAAATGGTGAGACAACCTGAAAAAGAGTATGAAGTGTACAAAAGAGAAAAAAGGTAAGAGAGAAAGGGGAGAAAGGAAGAGAAAACTTGTTTCAAGTTTGTTTCATGTATTAAGCTGTAACAAGATGATGTGAATAGTAGAGGAGAAAGGAGGAAAAGTCGTAAGATGCAAAAAAGTTGCGAACAATGCTGTCAAACGGGTCCGTATATTGTGTCATCATCAGCGTGAAACACACTCTATAACAGGCAATAACTCGCTTTCTCTCCCTGGAAAAGAAAGTCGCTCCTCTTGAACGTGGATGTCTACTGTATTCTGAATATTTTCGTGTTGCAAACTATATAATTCAATATTTCCAACGTTTTCTTGTGAAAACCATGGGTATAAAAGTGTGCTTTTTCGCTCCTTGACCGTGTTGTTGTCGAAACAGGAGAAAACTAGAGAGGTCTTCTGCTTAACTTCTTTACTACAACCACTTCTCTCTCGCTACCAATCCAGTTATCGACTTTTCTATGTAATCCAAGAACGAAGAATATTGGCAGGAGGAGGGGATGATGAAGGTTGGAGGAAGATGTTTCTTTTTTGGAGGGACAGGCTTTAGTTTGGGTTTTTTTTGTAGCTTCGGCACGTCAACGGTCAAAGTTGTTGTTTTCTGGGTACAGCAGTATCATTTTTCGCAAAGCATAAAACCCTGTATGATACATAATAACTCTGTTTCCTTCGGTTAAACGACATGGAAACAGAGATTTAAATGAGTATAGTTTCTCTCTAGGAAAGCAAACCTGTGTTCTCGTCCACCATGTAAAAGTCGGGAAGCTCTCTACTTTGTCAGGGAATACAAGTTGAAATGTTATGGCAGTACTACTATTACTATATTGATGCGAAAAGTTACACGGAGTGTGTGGTGAGTGGAAAAAAGCTTATTTTTCTGCCTTCCCATAACTGGATGTGCACACATACAGAGAGAGCGAGAGAGACGAAGTGAAAAATGATACATGCGCCCGTGACTGTCATTGTTTTCATCTTCTCTCGGGGAGCGAGAAACAAAAGTGGTTCGAGCTCAAAATGACTATCCTTTTTTCGAGGGAATTCAATCGATACTCCGTGATATTAATTACACTCGAAGTTTACATGCAACCACAGCGGAAAATTTTGTGAAATCGCTATACACGGGGGGTAAACGACATTAGTGTTATAAGTCGTGTGGTAAGTTTCGTCATGTATGTGTGGTAGTAAAGGGTTGAGCGGTTTACATTGGATATTATGTGTATTATGCATAATATATTATGGTTTCTCATGATAAGCATCAGTTGCTCTGTGTGCACACTCACAAAAGAAGGGAGAGTGAAAGGATGTGAGAAATCTTCAACGTGTCCAATGATGCTGACCCGACATGATTATAGATTAAATATAGACCACAAAAAGGGGAAAATGATTTAGTATGCATGCATATTATCCTTCTAACTTTCTCTCGCAAAGATAGGCGCATGCAGACTCATATTTTGCATCATCGCTCAATCCACCATTCTATCTCACACTGAAGCATTGCATCACTTTTACTTTTCGGGTTGTTTTTTCTTCTCGACGTCGACAGAGTTTCTTCTTCGGTCTCTGAGTCATTTTACTTTGTTCAAAGTTTCTCTCTCGGCTTTTACTTTGGAAGTTAGTTAACCAAAATTTGATGAAGGCAGAAGTGAGAGAAAGTCAAGTGTGGAGCTTAAAATCTTTTCTGACTTTATCAACGTCCCTCAAACTCAGCTCTACACTTCTCCCCTCTCTGCGTCTCTCCACTGTCTTGGAAAACTGTTAGAGATCGCCGGGAAAAAAACCTAATTTAGACGCCTACTTTTCATCTTTAATCCATTTCAAAAGCATCTCCGTCTTCAGTTTGTCGAAGCGGGGAAAGAGAGAGAGGGATGAGGTGAATTTTGCTCGACTCGGATCGTTGTAATGATAGTGAAAAAATCAATACAAATGTGAAGTAAAGTTGAAGGTGTGCAAGAAGGAGGCAATTTTTAAATTTTATAAAAAAGATTTGTGACATTTCTTCAATCAAAAGAAATCCTTTTCCAAGTTATTATTCCTCTCATTAATGCATTGTTTTGCGCTCAATCAAAACTTATTCAGTATTTTTGAAATCCTCATTTGATTTTTCGAAGAATGTGCTCACGAAGCGTGAATACGCTTCCGAATACGTATTCCGAACGCTTTCATTTTTCTTATCGTTTCATAATATCCCATTTAAACTTGAAAATAGAGCATTTTTTGTTATCTGTGAAAAAGAAGACATTTCCTCTTTTTCTTTTTAACTCCTTTTGCCATTATATTTTTCTCCCTTTATTTATTAGAATGATGCACAAACTTTTCGGCTCTTCCCCTTTTTCAACAGTAAAAAGGGAACCCCGACTTGGGGACAGGAACTACAAGAAAGTTTTGCTTTTTTATTTTAAATGTGGTGAAAGGAATCAGTCTGTATCGAACAGCAGGCAGTCACACAAAGTACACATCATCATCATCTCCATCCATCCCCGTAACATTTTCCTTCACTTTCTCCAACCAATTGCACGCTTTATTCGGCTACCTTCAAAAAAAATATTTCTTGGGCGGAGGCTCAAACTACCTGTACAAAACGAAAATGGGAGAAAAAATCCTAAACGATACGACCACTATCTGAGGAGACGGCTGTAGTATTCAATATTCGGCAACACCGTGTTACATGCGGTAATGCCTTCCTGGAATGCTGTGAAGTACAAAGTTTTCTATCGAAATCCTCTCTCTGATGGCTTTTCAAAAGAAAGAGAGAGAGGATGCAAGTTTTTTTCTCTCTTTCTGACTGGGGTCGGCGTCTGATTTTCGAAACACTATTTGTAGAAGCACCATTTAGTGGAAAGCATTTAGTGGAAATTTTAAGTAGTCGAAGGTAGTAATAGTGGA
>JAHZMW010003375.1:0-18623 GCA_027743745.1 Alloscopus bannaensis | reverse complement strand
GGTATACCTGAGTTATACACGCTGAGGATACGGCAGCATCTGTGTTGTGTGATGACGTCACAGGTTGTTACTAAAAAATCGTTCAAAATGCCTCAGCAGTATTCCATTCAGCTTGACACCAGTAGAATTACGTCTTAATAATGTCCTGGAACGGTTAGTTACCTCAGTGGGCGCCCACTGACTAGCTCAGACATAAATAGCAAGCAGTGGGACCGATGCTGTCGTTCCACTGAAGCATTCGTTCCAAGATTCAGTGTTTACTGGTGATGGAGTAATTGTTTAGTTGTTTTTTTTAAAAAACTGAATAAGACAAAGTGAGTCACTGTATATCACGAATGTTAGTCACAAACTTAGAAGTATGCCTTTGTAAATAAAGAAAAAAAAAATATTCCAGGAGAGCAGAGCAAAGCAACTCTGCTCTCTCAGCCTTCTCTTATTCTTCTTGTATTATATACTTCTATCTCTTCTAATCTTATCGTTTATCATTCGAGGAAATCATCGATACAGAAAAGGAAGCACTTACAAATCGTTTATCTCTGATGTAACGAATACAGGTGGAATGAGAGTCAAAACTGAAAGTGAGTGTTGTATAATCATATATGCTTTTCGCTTAATTACAATTTGCCAAAAGGAAATCGACGGTTGCAGAGCCCATACCGTGACATATGTGTACACTCTTGAACAAAAGGAACCAGAACAAACAAAATAAAATAGGCTTTTAAACCAGCTTGCAAAACTGAGAATGTGATAAAATCAGTATTCTCATTCATAACTAAGTTTTCTGTAGGTTGTTGACCATGATTTACTGAAGCAATCACAGTTTACGCGAACTTGCAAAAAAAAAATATCGTCAATCCTTTCGTTTCCCTTTAATACCGCATTTCTGTACACCACGCTGCTTGTTGACCCACATTTCAATCCTTTTGACTCTCGAAACTTTCCGGATTCATCACGTACAAAAGGGGAAAATTCATCTTTTAAGTGTGTTTCAACAAAGATTCTTTTTTGGTAAAAAAGGCGCATTATTGTGGAGCACTTTCAACTCTTGTGGTCTTTTCCCTTTCAGCAATTAATTGTTGTACGAACCGTGCAAAATGTCGATCACAAATGTTGTAGGTATTTCAACAAGAGTTCAAACACTCCTATTAATATTTGAGTGTGGCACTCATGTGTGAAGTGAAAGAGATGCATTTTTTGACATAATTTTCCCTCTACAACAACACTAATTCGTACGTGACTCGAAGATAATAGTGAGCCAGTGGTTGATTCAATGATTTTCATACTCCTTTCCGATGTGGCATTCGCCTTTTCGTACATTTAAAGATGCATTTTTGGTGAGGTTAGATTTTGTTAAGCATGCTACATCTTTAGTTCAATTCAAAATCATCTTTTTGGTATAGAAATAGTATCATCTTTTTGGTATACAAGAGACAGTATCCGCAAGTATTCTTAATTTCATCATCTCATTAAGCAAACTTTGGTAGCCTTTCGTTTACAAAGAGATAGCTTGTTTCTTTGAAATCACCATGATTATATTGTATGCACTTTTTGGCAAACGAATGTAAATTATTAAAATTGGTGTAATCGCATCCAACACATTAGCCAAACAGAGTTAAATGAGGTGAGCACATTAGAGCTCCTTCGAATTCCCATTTACACACAATGATCATCTAATAAATGAAGAAAACGTCGAACCAGTCGTCGTGCTTCGTGCTTTTGCTAACTAGTCTTGGCTACTTGTAATCGGTAATGACTATCATTTGAGTACACAACCGCGATGTGCTTTTCATCTTGTTTCATGTCGATCTGTGAGAAGTCCAAAGATAAAAAGTTATGTAAACGGCTTTGCTTCATACGTTACGCATTTTTCTCGATATCACACAAGTCGAAAGGAAAGTGAGGCAATATCGTGTAATTGATAGAGATGGGCATCTCCATTTACATTTTTGATGAAGCTGAAAAGCTCATCCTTTTGTGGTTGAGGACATTTGCTTTAAAAGGGGTGTAATTATACATCAATATTCGTCTTAGATCTTTTTAGTGTAAAACAAAGCTTTCCATTTTTAAGTATATAACTAACACGAAGCACGGTCACGGAACCGGAGCTGTATATATAACTGTGCAGTTTATCAAAAATAGTGGTTACTTTTTGCACTAATAAATTCCAGATACTGTCATCAAGTGGTTTAGCAATGACTTCAACGTGCAAGGCACTGTCATGTCAGCAGCAAAGCTCTCTAATATTATAGAGGGCACAAATGCCTTGAAATATGTGAAATCTTTTATCAAGCTACATTTCACACATTTGGTGTTGCCTCACGCAAGTTGATATAACTGTCAAGAATTTTACTTTTATATTCTTTATCGGCTCAAGAAATGTGTATCCCTTTCTGCCTTCCTTAGCAATCCAAAGTTTTTTTTATACATATGCATGTCACCACTTCTAATTAACATGAAACAAGGTAGTCTAAGTCCTCATTTATAAAATCATGCAAGCATGCAACGATAAGTACACACTGAGATTATAAGCTGTGTTGTTGACATTCAGATTTCTTTTTTTGTTCACACATCAAGAACAACGACTCTAAATATGCTAAATAAAATTCATCAAGTGTCACACAAAAAAAAATCCTGTTCGTCATGGTCTGCGGTCAAAATGACAACGACTTGCTTTTAAGAATGCGTGTAAAACTGTGAATTATTTCGGCTACAACTCCATTAATTGGTGGCCACCAGCAGTGATGCTGAAATGGGAAGCTTATCTGAAATTCTGATATTTATTGGTTTGAGGGTAAACTGGAACTGATGGAAGATGCAGGTTCAGGGGATTATTTTTAATAAAAAAATACACAACGCACGCGTACATTGCTTCACAATTTCAATCTTGATTTGTAGGTACTAAAATCTATTGCTTTTACAGCTTGACATCACAAGAGCTTGTTAAGATGTCACTTGAGTAAAGCTACAAGTGATCTTTTTTTTCGTAATTTTTTTACAAGCTCTACAAGGCCAACGGTACAAGAATACGTGAGCTTGCAAAGCGTACTCCACCATTTTTATCCAATTATAATAGGATCATTATTGCTTAACTGATCAGCATCGTTCTTATCTTTCCCGCAGCTATATTTGATACGCACTGTCATGGTCGTTGACCACTGGCACAACAGAATGGAATACAACCAATATCCATAAAGTAGACACGGACGACCTCTAAATTGGCGCATTGTTCACATCGCTTGATAGGCTTTTGGCAATAGGTATTCTCAAATCTCATTTGCTTAAGCTTTTCCCATATCCGATTACCTTTCGTATTTATGTATCCCATTTAATTTTATTCTGTTGCACATCATCCCCGTTATGCGAGCGTGTGACGCAAATCAGCATAAATTACAATGGGTACTACAACAAGTATATACTTGCCCATTTCCAAAGAGTTGAACATCCTTGACAAGAAAAAACAAAGGTCACTTCATCATAATTTTTGGACGTATTTTTGGAGTCTCATCACGTCCTCCGTGTTCCAAGGAGTCGTGCCTAATTTCTCACAGATCACAACCCATCTGCCGTTGCATCAACGGCAACTTACAGACTCAATCCCTTCGGATAGTAATTGCGTAACATGACCTTCACTCAATTTCCTCTTGTCCACACTCCAACTCATTTTTATGTGCTTTCGTGTAATGTCAACAGGTTCGTAAACTCTTGTGTCAGCACATTATTCATAATATTACAACCCTATAGAGAAACACATAAAATCATGCTACATATCTAAAGACACCATTTTTCCTTAAGAGCCTCTTAAATACATACCTTGTTTCAAGGATCCGACAAAAATGACAAGGAAGCACTACTCTCCAGCTCCGTTTTCTCTTTACATGGCCACTTTGGAGCACTCTACACACAAATATTTACGAGATCTCACATCACACACAAACACACTAATTGAGGAATATTCCGTAGTCTCTTTGCCCTTGAGGAGAGTGTCTCTTCGAGTTTCCCCTTTGTCAAGCCGTACAAAGCACTTTTGTACAGAATCTTCTGGTTGCATACCAGAACAACGCTGACACAACTTACACCATCACACTGCACTCGAATCTGCACACTCTCACAAGTCAAAACATCAACTAACCACGCAAACAACGAAATCTTGGAGCAAATGCGTATCTCCTTTGAGTCGACTCATCCCACAAAAATACACCAAGTTCAATGTCACCCACGACCGCAGAAAAATATTTGCATATACTATATAATCCCTGTAATGTAATCACTCAATGTGCTACACATCCATTACTCATTCATAGCTTTCGAATGATGACCACAAAAAAGAAGAAAATTGGGCTTATTCCTATTGATTACGTATCCAGTAAAGTTTGGAGTAACTTGTCCTTATAAAATCCTTTTTCTATACCTGTCACTTTGAGGATGTAATTGAGGGATCCTTTCTAAAAAGATTTGGGTAGTTGTAGAGGTGAATTGAAAACTACCAATTTCCGTTTCCCTTTTCAAAATCTCGAGGAACAAGTTGGAGAGAGGAACTGAAGTGGAATGTACTTGTATTACTTATTCATTCACTTTGTCTTCACAAAAAAATGTTGTTCTTCCACTCCTGCTCAAATGTACAGAGCTTCACATTACGGAGAGTACATATTAAAAATTCAGTATCGGCAAAGTCACCTCAAACACAAACTACCACGACACGAGGGAGGATAAAAAAATCGAGGATGCAATGACCAGACGAACATTACCAGCATCCACACTCCTTCCTAAATAAACGCTAGGGAGTCAATGGATAAAGGCAGAGAGTGTATGACTCGTTTCGATGCAGGTAGGCTTTTGTGTCTACATTTCACGATTGGTGATCGTACCTCTAGTTAAAAGAAACAAGATATTGCCAACAATGCTTTATTTGAATGTTGTAGTCACTGACGTTCATGACGAACTGGCATATGTGAAATACAAAGTGGCTATGTGTGAATGTGAACGTCTTGAGAAGACGTGACCCCATACAAAAACCACTAGAGGAACACTGAAAATTATAATATTCGCAGCGTATCCCTTCTTATAGAATCTGAGGTTGGAGGAATGCAGGTGGCTATATTTACAGTATACACACACGTGTGCGTTCTGATCTGTAAAGGTATGAACGTATATATTCGCGTATGTGTCCTACCCACCATCATAATGGATCTCTCTTAATATTCTGCAGACGTGATCTGTGTGGTTAGAATTCATATTATTATGTTCATTGCAGAGGTTGTTGAGACTCTTAAACGAGTCTTATATGAACTCCGAGGTTTTGATGGTTTTCGTATTGTTGTAACCAGCAAAGCTGGTTTTAAGATTAGTGCTTAGTAATGACGAGGTCTGGCTGATTTCTAACGTGCAATAATTACACACTTTTGTTCTTGTACACACGTAGTTCGACAAGTAGGAATGTGAAGCATGTGAAATGCATTAGATTCATTTCGAGGATGAAAATCAAAACATGGACTTTGTTCGTTTGGATTTCGATTTGTTGAGTCTACAAGGAAGGGGGTGTAAAGGTTAACAAAGTTGTGGCTAACTTTGTCTTCTTTTCTTGTTGTCACAACTTTTGATGAATATATAAGAATGGTAAAAAGTTTTTGAGAAGAGGAAAATACAACTTTAAAATGCCGTGTCATATTCATAACTAGAAAAAAAATGCTGAACTTCTTTGTGCTATGTACTCTCTGACGCACGTATACAATCCATTATGTAGATTTGTTTGGCACTGCCTTCGAGAAACATATATTTTCCCATTTTCGGAAGCATTCTAATTCCCGGCTCTTCCCATCTTCATTTTCCTTGAGTTATGTTGAGTCACAGAAAAAAAGAATGCATTTTTAGCACAAATTAGTTTTTTCTTTGTTGCAAGCCAACTCCTGCGAGCTAATCTATCACTATTAATTTCTCGAGGTGGTGGCGGCGTATTTGCCAGTTTTTAGAAAATCGATGAAAGCACACTTTTCAGAACAGCTTCTTTTCTCGCTGTCCTCATACATTTTATGTCTTATTAATATTAGAAGTTTTTAGTCCAAAGTTTACCAAGAGATGAGGCAAGCTTTTAGCGTTGAAAAACTGGGCAATTTCATAAATTACATGTGATCTCCTAAAATTGCAAAGGAAGTGCATTTATAAAACCGAAACTCGCGAATACAAAACGGTGTTTCAAAGTGCAGCGAATTTCCTCTCTATTGCTCACTCCTCCGTAAAATTACAGCTTCGGATCTAATACTGTTATTACAAAATTACAATTTACATCATTGTAGGACCTCGGAAGTTTGTTTCAGGATACACTTTACGCCAATTTGAACACAAGCATAAGCCTGAAGCACATTTCTCCTTCGTCATGCTTCTCAAAATCAGACTCTTATCTGACAGTTATCTTGTAGTATCAGGAAATAATTAACGTGAGCTTACAATGTTTTGTTTATTCTCAATTGTTTATTGAGATCTCTTTTATGTTGTAGGATTTAAGAGACTTAGCAAGGAGGATGTAGTGTTTTATACAAATCTCTTCGTTTGATGTTCACTCAAATCTCCTTCCGACTTTTGATCAAGCTAATAATTCCTGATTATTTTCCTCCCTTCTTTGTATCCGTAACGCTCTGCGGCATTAAAAGAGTATGATCACTGACCATGCATATATATACGCACATTTTATTATTATAGTTCCATTTTTCATAGAGTAATCAAAAAGGAAGACGCCAGGCGAATACTAAACCCAGATTCATACATGGTAAACGAAGATTCTGTTTTTTTTATCCAAAACAATAAAATTCTGGTTGATCTCCTCAAGAAATCAAGAGAGTGATTTCCTAATCTAAACAAATACTGCTTAGCATAACCTCGCTGAAATTGATTGAGAAAATTCAAAGTAGGCTAAAACACTGAACTGATTAACGTTCCACTCAACTTTCTAGGAATTTTAGAGCTCTTGATTGAGTGGTTTATTTACAAACCTAATTTTTCAATTGGCAATTTTAGCCGCACGAAATTTAGCGTATTACCGTGGGCTAATGAGACGAGCTCTACAATTTAGGTATATATTTGGAGGAAAAAATTACGACTAAAATTACGTGCTGGTAAAGCATATTATCATCAGAATATTTGTAAAATGTATGTTTGCGTACTACTTCTGTGGTGGTAGCGTCATTGAGTAAGCATTTGATCTGAAAAGTGATCACGCATCTGCAGGTTGTAGTAATCCTCTTAAGATAAGCAAACACAAAATAGTTTCCTTGTTGCAACAAAATCTACAATAAACTTCCGAATGCACTTGTCAGCACTTTCAAATCTTGCCAAGAATGCATTGTGCTGCGAGCTTCACACAAGCATGTGACGACCTCCATTCTGAAAAAAAATCTTCAAATTAACAGCGAATTTTTTTGTCATTATTTTATCGTATTGTGTGCATACTCAAAAGATGAGAGGATTTGCACAATAAAAAATGCTTTATATGCGGTCATGTCTAGCTTCGAATCGCATCACTCAGTTTTTACGTCTTCCGCGTGCCTTTCGTATTATGACTCGTTGAGAGAATCAGACAGGACAATGTGCAATGCTGATGTTACGTAAAAATCTTTGTGGGGAAACATGAACTAAGGAAACTCGCACATTGAATAAACGATGAGCTGCATCTTTATGGCTTTGATGCAATAAAATACTTTTACTTCTTATCCACATCTGAGTGTTGGATCTTGCGATAACAATTGAACACAGTTCATCATCATAATATCTCACACAACTCCTCCATTACGGTGCTATGAACATCCTCCATTAATGAAGTTTATTCTTGTCACAAGTATAAAATAGTTGCAACTGCACTTTGACGTAATTTCAAGCAATAGTAAAGGAGTACTTTTGAAAACATCCATGGATTGATGGTAGGTGGTGTTTTCACTTTTTATATCAGATTTGTCAGTTAGCAAATGCAATAATAATTACAGCTACTACAGTAATTTCCAAAGATTTATGAGAAAGAGAAATTTGAGTCATACGTAAGTCCATGTTGAAACTCTACAGAGTAGATAGCTGTGGGATAGCTAGATATATCGCGTACGATATAAATTATTCTTTATTTTATCTCCAAAGATGCACATTTTATGTCGATTGAAAAGATTAATTAAACTGTAATTATATACAGCATTGTACGGTACAACTTCGTCCTTGTAAGTTAGCACTCCGCTTCTCAAAGTGTTAACCAGACTTCCGGTGTGCCATTAAAGTTCATAGAAAAAGCATAATGTGTCAACTTTGCCGTACTTTCAGACTTGCCAATTACCAACGCAAAACAAAGCTCAAAGTTAATCTTTGCCACCGGCCTGTCTCGTTTGTCTTCTCAATTTGTATGACAAAAAGGATTTGTAGCCTCAACTGCCAACCTTCAGAGCAATTAAAACCTGCATTTCGTATATAACGAGTAGGGGAAGCATATGTGGATTTTGGATTTCACCGGATTTCGCCGCATCTCTCCAGAACAGCTCACTTCATCACTGTCTAGCTGCAAGAGCAACGTATCTCATAAAAAGTATTTTACCTCCCCCGACCGAAGTCTAGTATGTGCCGTCTTTTTTTACCTAACTCTACTAAAACTTATCCATACAATAAATTCTGTCATGTGAAGGATCACGCATCACGTACAATGCTGAGATGTGTCCGCATTTAGCCTTGAACTAGAATGGATTCATGTGATCATTTTCCTTGAGTCTTGTAGCCATTTTCCGTATTATACCACTTCTCCGTGAAAGTTGTCTTACGTAAGACTTAGAACGAGAATTATATATCTATAAAATGATGAAAGTCGTATGTTTATCAAATTGACACCGAAGAGGGACGTGCTGAATCTCTTTTTCTGTCGCCCTTCTCTAATAGGATTACACCAAGGATATCTGTATATCCATCTGCGTTCCATCCCAATCTGCCACCGCCTTCATATACAAAAAAGAAAGACTAATGTAATATCTCACGTTCTGGCACACCTTGTCCCACATTCAGAATGTTTCTACGTTTTCGATTTCACCACTTAAATAGAGAGACCCTGCAAGCCGACTGGAGTGTGAAGTTTGAATTTTCTGGGTCGCATCCTGAAAAGCTCCGGATTCTATTCATAATTGCATTAGGCACTTTGCCACCTCATGCACATACGTGTACAACAACATTATCACTAGAAACTACTACTACAAGCATCATCACTTCTTTTTGAGAATGCATAAAATTTGAGATATTTACGACTTTGTGAAAGCGTTCACGGCTCTGAATCCGTAATGCGAGTGAGTGACTCTCCACTTTCCTTGACTTTCTTTGAAAAGAACACTTTTTGGCAAGCATTATTCCCTGCTCATCATGATAACCCGACTAATGCCATTTTCCAGCTGGTATTATTACCAGCTTGAAAGTTGTATGAGATTCGGTGATGTGAGCGCATTACAAGCTTGTCGAAAATGTCGGCTAAAATGGACTCGCTTCCAAGAATCCTCTTTCTCCAAATACAGTTGGCTCATTTTTGCATAAAATCCACCTTACGAAAATTGGATAAATATTGAATGCTCCACAACAGCCATTTTTTCTAGCTTGGGTAATAAGGGAAAGGAACTCCGCTGAAAAGGTTTCCTACGGAACTCTAATATTAAGAGTCATATTAAGCCGTGTCGATATCTTTCAAGACGACTCCTTGGAAGGCTACTTTGTCTGAAAGAGCGAACTTGTTCCAAGAGAAGAAACAAGTCTAATATTCCCGAGACTAAGCACACCTTATTCTTGTACATCCGAGTAGTCAATCTACACCGGAGTGTCTCAAACTTCTCCAGATCTCCGCTACAGGATATACTTTAGTTAAAGCCAAGCATTTTTTTTACCTTTCTCTCTGATGTCGGCACACTTCCGAAACGGATCCAAGAGTGGAAACAAGCAACTGTAAATGAAGACTTCCAACAGAGTGCGAATATCAACTAGTTCTAGTAGCTTTGGCTGTGGGGGTGATCTGAAAACATTTGAAACTACTCTTTTATATTTCACACCAGTGTCAAACCCTTTTTTCACAATGATTTTCAGGCTATCTTTTTTGTCGCAGAGATGAAAGATGACGCTTCATAAAAAAATTTGCTTTACCATCGCACACAGCAGGTTTCATACAATATATTATTATACTACTTGCGTTTTATGGGTACTTTCCATCTCGTGTACATATGGTTGCCGAAATCGTTCTTTACTCATGCTTATCTAAATGGTAGAAGATATATTGGGGAAAGCGAAAAACGACGAAATTCAAGAAGGAAATCAGATCCTATTCCAGAATGTACGCAATATATCACATAGAAATGCCAGTACAAGTAGGTGTGCATAAGGAATGTTCACATTTTTTGGGAAGACAAAGAGTTGGAAACAGAGTGAAACAACAGGAGACTATTCCAGGAGTCGTTGGACTATCAGTCTGACTTTAAAAACTGAATGTATACCAAGCAGACTAATGTACTTGACATAGGTGGACGAGGTGAAAGTTTTTCGACTTGAAATCCAAGTCCTTTTATTTTATACGAGTTTCATCCGGACTTCGACACGTCGCAAAAATGTGGCTACGACAAGCCCGTGAAATGGCGAGCTAATTCGGCTCGACTCGGGCTGGAGAAAAGAAAGAAATCGAATGTGAAACAGGGAAAAACGGGAGAAAGGAATTTATGTGGAAAGAACGGAAAGCGATTTTTTTTGTGTAGAACACAGAGCACACACACTCACCAACCGCTGGATGGTGCGGTGTAGTATGACAAATAAACTGGTATGTACTCCAATAAAGTGAGGACTACGTATAATTGTAATTCCTCCTGATTATATGGGGAAAGCTCGCATTAACCACTCTTCTGAAGAGGTTCGCCTCGGGCAGAGAAAGCTTCAAAAGGAGGATGATAAAAGAATGTTGACCACACAAGGATTTATTTATTAGTGTGTACAAAGAATATTTGTGTGTCTGCTCTCAGCGTTTATGTTGTTGTTACAAAGAGACAGTGAGGGCTGCCTAATTTCCTAATATTCGACAGATTAAATGGGAAAATTAGCCCGAAATTGGGGAAAGCACGCATCACGAGTTTTAGGAGAATATTTTTTTTTGCATTCGCGAATAATTCTAGAAACGACTGTATAATTGAAGGCGGTGTCCTTTTCCCCATTACTATATGAGGGAAAGTGGTGCACATATTTTTTCGGGGAATTTTATACCCTTATATTTGATTGTGTATGAATTTTTAACGACTCCCTGCAAATACTCAGCGGAAGGAAAATTTCCACTGTTCAACGATGCCCTCAGGAAAACTCACGACTCTGTGAATCTACAGTGTTCGTGGCTAGAAACAAAAGCAATGCATTAATGATACAAGCCGTAAGCGGTTTTCGGATTGTTGAGCAATCCATAATGCGTTACATATCCCACATATTTTTTATTTCCAACGATGAATCTTCTCTCGTAAACATACATTATGTGTATCCATTACGGTGGCGTTTTCCGTTCTGTGGCTCTTGTTTGGGGAATGTGCAACCAAACCATATATCCCAATAAGAAGAGTTTTCCCCAAAATTTTCCCCATTAATACTGGTTTCCCTCGTTTTCCTGACTTTCTTACCGTGGTGGTGTGGTGTCTTTCTTCAGGGAATCTAAAAGTTAACTTGTACACGTGCAACCATTTTTTTCTCCTTTACTTTATCACATGCTGGTGTAACATTGAAAAGCAGTAGTAACCATGCATCACACATAGTGTGCCACCGGGAGTGCATACGTTTCCACATTTCTGACAAAATTGTACTTTTCTACGTCCCGCACAGAAACTTTAAGGAAAACCCTGATGGAAACAAAACAGTATCTTTTTTGTGGGAGGATAGCTATCTTCACAACGTTCTGTAGTAGCAAATCGTATTCAGGTAGCAGGACACAAACTCCAAGAAAGCCTTTCTCTTCTCCTTTATACATATTTTAAATAAAATTCGCGAACGCGATCGCATACAGAAGCTATGTGTTCTATGTAACCTTCAATGTGTGTCCTGGAAAAGTGGAGGAAAGCGGGCATACAGACAAAAAAGCGTTATCCTTCTCTTTACGTTCTCATGTTGAACATTGTTCGATATGGTCGATAACACTCGCGACTGCACGCCATCAGCCCGGTATACATAATGCATAAGGCTTACACACAGAGAACTCCGTATTTCCCTTGTTCCAACTTTGCCAAAAGAAACTGAATTATATAGCTCGTCGCTTTCACCCGCTCGGCTACATTAAATTCCATACAAGCCTTACACTCTCATCACATGCATGCACACATTTCCAATAGCTTACAGCTAAACATATATTAAGTATATACAACATATATTTTATGTACTTTCTCCCCTAACTTTCTCCTTGATTCTGGATCGTTATTTCAAACTAGTGCATACATACAGTCCTGTGTATACCTATGGTTTTTATACTTTTATCGCTTATAAAACGATTCCTTTCGTATCAAGCTTGGTGGATAGGGAAGCTCATAAAAAACTAGCGCTCTTGCCAACCACAGGAAGCTGGAGCATTTGGCAAACTCGCGGAGAATACCCGTATGAATCACATACACATATTATTGCTCAGAAAAACACGTATCTCTCCGAGTCGTGTCGTCTCTTTTTTTTTAACTCGTAGCACACACAAGCTTTTAAGATAGGAAGTAAGTGTTCTACCATTGATACCATTCTACACTCAACACGAAAGCATTTTCCTTTGTGGAGAAACGCTATGCTTTATGCTTTCTCCACTGAGCTGGTGTGAGCTAGGGAAAGCAGGAGAGATAGATAGGTTGAGATAGAAAGGGAATAATTTTTATATTGTGCTTTCTCTCTCCCCGAAAAAAAAGTGTTGTACGGAATAACGGTGATAAACTCGTGTCTTTCTCCCAGTTGTCGTTTAGCTCTTATGTAGACATCATCATCAACCCTGTCTCTCTCGTTGTTCTTCGTGTGTCTGCACACCTCTTTGTCGCAACACCAATACTGTAGTGTACATCGTAGAATGTAGGAAAGGATTTCAACTTTCTACATTACATTTTACATTAGTTTCACGGCAAATAGGAGTAGCGCCAAACATCGGAGAAAGTTTCAGTTTTGTAATGAACATTTTTCGTTTTCTCTAGGAGCATCGACTGAACGTGTGTACTTCAGTTGGGGAAAGTGCATTTTTTTTCTCCAGTTTGATTAAACATTTTGATTTAGTGGCAATTTTCAGTCTCCAGCAGCCCGTTTTCTTTTGCCTGTGGCAAAATAGATTTCAATTTTGATAACTCTTTCTCAATCATGAGCCGTGAGGACAAGCTCTTTTTGGAGAAAGGAAGCAGACAAGATAAGCGTGAATGAAAACAGTGATTGGAAAAAGCTACGAGCACGCAACCAACGTTGGAAGTGACTCTAGGAGTTTGTGAAAGTGAAAGCTGAGAACATGTAAAGTTATTAGTGCATTTAAAAATAATTCTTTTGTGCAGGATGTGTGATATAAAATCAATTGTGCTTCGTTGAGAAAAAGGTTGATTTTGATTATTTCTCCGAAAATGTCAGGTGAGCATCGTCAATCATTAATGGTTTAAAGACTACTTAGTCGACGAGTCAATCGATAGTTGTTTTTTGTTGCATGTGCTTTTAAACTCGGGAAAAAGGTGAGGGTGAAAATGCCCTTCAAGTATTGATCGGAGAAAGTATTGCATTAGTATTGGCACTATGGTTTATATATTGGCAGCATAGTTTGTTTAAAATAATAATTTAACTGTCATCAACTTCAATATTGGATGTGGTTCTGTCACTCTGTGTCCTGCTTAAATTATGATGAAAGTGGTGACATTTTTAATTGGCGAGAAATTTTGTAGAAGCGATTACGAAGGCACGAGTAACCAAGTCTGTTTACTTTTCTAATCGATCTCTTCTGAAAAATGCTAAATAATAAATTTTGATCTCAATCATTCCGCCAATTTTGAGCTTGAAAAGTGGAAATGAATATATAGTAACTTGAAAATTGCTAATATAGTCCAGTTTCCTTGTTATTGTTGTAATATTTATAATTTTTTTGTTATTCGTAGACGGTAGAGCGAGAGTCCTGCTTTTAGTTTGAATGAGTCGTGTTAACTTCGTCGTTGGTGACTTAGTAGAACTATTTGGTTAGCAGGAAGTGCGAGGTATTGTGTGAACACTCAAAATTCTGGATGACCCACCGGAGACGTTGCTACTTCCCCCTGCGTTGCGCATTTTGAAGCATGCCCTGACGTGCAGTAACGATTTGACCCCCCGTACTTCACCGCCCTTGGCGTCATCCTACTCATTTTCCGATTTGTCACAACAGCCGTCCCTTGACGAGAGTGGAAAGAATGGTGGTGACGAGAGTTCTCAAGTAGACCAGCAATCGGCGGATTTGATAGAGAGCCAGGTTGCTCATCGTACCATGATTGAATCTCAAGACACTGACGACATTCTCAACGGTAAGCGACGATTCAAATTTCACTTGTCATTTAATAAAGGTCCTGTGATTTGCGAAGTCGACAAAGTAGGGATATAAAAGATACGTGCTCCTAATCAAATTTCGCACAAGACAACTCAAGGTCTTTGCTGGATTTCCGAAGTAGTCTTCCCGTGTGGGTATCCCTACTTATTCTATTGTGCATTATGAAACCGTAACTTTGCATAATATAAGATATCTGTATATCATCTCTATGCACCATACTGTGAACAGTTTGGTTTACTGGCAAGTCACACGACTTTTCCAAGGCCCATGCTCGCGCAACCTAAGTGTGTAGGTATATAAGTCTGCATTGCTTCATTTCATTACATTTCGATATTACATTAGGTTTCGCAAAAGTGGAAGGACCTGCCTTCAAAGCTTATTGTTGCAAAATCACATCACAAGTTAACCGCGTAAAAGCTCGAAAAGGCTACTTTTGAGCTAAATTGACAAAAAAAATTGGAAGGATATTTAGTAGAAGGAAGTGTCATGTTGTATCTAATAGAACGGATATACGATTAAAATTCGATAATTAATCATTGTCTCCAGTATGCCTTACAAAATCAAGGGATTGGACGAGTGGCAATTAGTAATTCTTGTTGTGACTAAAAATGTGGTTGACTGGAATGAATTCAGTATTTTAAAGTGTAAAGAGACATTTCAGCAAAATGTTGTAACCTAATCGAACGATGGTTGATTTCCGAGTTCATTTCATAACCAGAACTGTCTGGGTCTTTATATCTGATTGACCTACGCCAACACTACACTCCCTTGATCCTTGCTCTAATACTAATGGATTCGTACTGTGTTTCAATGAATAGGAAAATGGAGAGGAAATTAATTTAATCAAACTGAGTAAAGTGTCCTCCCGTCCGAGTTAATTGCTTTTAGTAGTACTCGACGAAATCGAATAAGAGGCAAACTAAGTTAGCATAGGTACTTTATATACATGTTAATGTATATAAACCATGAAAATATACTTCCATGCGTTTCAATATGTCTTCCAATTTCTGAATATTACATTTTTCCTTTCAATTTTGCTTATGTAACCAGTCACATTAATCATTCATACATAATAGGCACATGCTTATTGACTGGTAGAGCTGGATGAAACAAAAGTGTGAAACACACCTTAACACATTATACATGCAGTAACTGTTCACTTTTGAATAATTTTGTAGAACATATAACATAGTAAAGTAATATTGTGAAGGACTCTGAAGGACCACTTTTGGTTGTTATAATATGAAGAGTTTTTTTGAAATAAGTGTTTTCTAAGTGCAGAATGCATGAATAAAAAATAAGATACCAGATTATTTGTTTAAACCTAAATTATCGTAGTCACTTCCCCGAGGTTGGTGGATTGGCCATGTATTGCTTTCCTGAGTTTATGTTAAACTATTATGGTGGTTAAATTGAAGTATGAATTTATCAACTCTTATGATTACACATAGCAAATTTTTAGTTTGCACTGGAATGCAAGCCCCAAAATTTGTCGTGTGTTTTTTTTAATTAAATGGAAATAGTTTATCGTCTAATTTTCTATTTATTCCTTGTACACTACAAAAATTAAAACATTTGTAGTTCTTAATTGGAGTTCTTAATTGGAGTTCTTAATAGTCAAATTAGTAGCGATCGAATAATCCAATTCTGTGACAAGTAATTCGGATCCGACTATTTTAACATTATAGTAACCTGATTCTTGTATTGTGTAACTATTGCTAAAACCCACACTCTGCAACACCCCGTTTGACTCTATGGAATAACTATTTGACTAAAAATGTGTTACCCTGACCCTATATATATTCTGTACAAAAACAGGCGAGCCAAGTACCTCACACTCGAGCATAAATGGCAGTAATAACATCAGGTTTAAACGACTACTACATCCACGAACTAAAGTACCTAAAAATCTTGCGGAAAACTAGAACACACTTAACGCTGATGCATATCTCCGTTCCTGCCCACTGCAACCGGTGACGGCAAGAAGTTTTGTCCACTGATGAGCTTTTGGTTGAGCATAAACGTCGCGGCAGCCATGGAGGTGGTTGTATTGTTGTTAGCTTCCTTGACGTGATGAAGGTCAATCCAGTCGAATCGGTTATCATTGGTGTAGCCACATCTGGTGAAGACGTCTCGGAACAGTTGGCGGAGGTAGTCGTAATCTGGGTCGTCTCCGAAGTCAAGACCACGGCAGTACGATAGATACTTCATGAATTCTTCGGGGCAACCCTTTAAAAACCAAAGATCCCTTATAAAAAAAGTTCTCTACAAGACATTCAAATGCTTTGTCTCACTCTTACTTCACAAAGTTCATTCAAAGAGATGGTCATCTTGCGTTGCTTGAGCTCAGCAGGATCCTCGATATAAAGAATAATATGTCTAAATGAAGCTCAATGTTGAATTGAAGCGAAAATAACAATTCAGATATGTCACCTGCGCTCCATCCGGCAAAGGGCACCAATCGATTGGTGTTTCGAGTGGCATGCATTCAATCCCAGTTCCCTGTACTCTTTGAATGCAATATGCTTCCCGGTGACGGGGTTCCGGAAGCATTTCGCATTGCCAAAATCGATCATGTAGATCTATACAAAAAGATATGTGTACGTAACCCGTGTTCTTCATATTTGTCATAAGTGATGAAAGCACATTATGTTCGTAGATGTACCGTTGTCTCCATTCCGTTCAGCCCGATGACAAAATTCTCCGGTTTGATACTCCGGTGGATGAAGTTTTTGCTGTGCAAGTACTGGACGCGGTCCATCAACTGGTCGCCAATCATTAGCACGGTTTTCAGCGAGAAACGAAAGCCACATTCTGCGAAAAGATCGTCTAGTGATGCACCCAGCATATCGAAGGCCATAATATTATGACGACTTTCTTGACCAAACCATCTTAAAGGAAAAACGTATACAGAAAACTTAAGTTGTCACAATGGAACAAATCTTGGCAATCATTTCTACATTATATGTAACAGGATATGAAAGATGAAGCTCATTACCGCGCGGTAGGAAAGCCAGTTCCTCCTTCCAAGATTTTGTACACGTTGCTCTCATGTTGTAGACACATCATTGGCGTATCCCAACTCTCCAGCTTGACAGCAATTTCCTAGTGTTTATTGAAATAAGATTATCGGAGGAAATACATACGTCTCATTCAGCGTCAAGACGTCCACTTTGAAGCTCAAAGAAGTGGTGCGATGACGAGAAAGTTTATTAGTCGAAGGAAATTTCATTATTCATTCTAGCCTCTGACGTAGAGAAGCTTTCCACCATTTTTCGACGCTTATAATCTTCGTATATGTTAGAAACTAACCTCATCCGTTGTGGTATCCTTTGAGAGAAACACATCTCCGTGTGAGCCAGCTCCAATTTTTCGTATCAAATAAAATCTCCCATCCGCAACATACGAGCCGGGCAATAGCGTGCTTTTGATAACATTATAAAGTTTTTCCGACATTTTGAAGAAAGATTTCCTCCGAAAAATAACTTCACTCAAGTTCCGAAGTGTATTTCGTCTAAGCCTGCTCAAGAAACACTTTTATATCAAGATTAACTTTTTTCCTGCTCCGTTGACAGCCACTTATAGTGACAACTTATTCCCCCACTTAAAGATTTCAGCGTATTTCCATACGCGGAAAGTTGGTGTTGTCACTCGAACAAGAAACTTGCAAGAATATTAACTCTTCTTGAACGAGAGTAATAATAGTGAAATGACGAATCCAAGTGGCATTGTATGCGTGTGCCTGTCAAGACAGAGAGTCAAGACAGAAATAAAAGAGTTGTCTCTTCTTTGCCATATCAAATAAAGTATCTCGTGTGCTCCACAAAACAGCAATCAGTGGATGAAGGGATATAGATCATTTCATGAGAGTACGCAGTACAATTTGGGAAGACTTCTTCCTGATAATGCATTTTATTTGGAGTAAAAAAATATAAACGAATACATCCTCTCTTAAGAAAAAAAAATGCGCATGATTACGTAACTTCCTTGTGCTGCTGCCGTTCATGTGATCAGACAAGTACAGTCAGACGGGGACCGACCAATTCGCACCCGAGCCAATTCGCACCCAAGCCAATTCGCACCCGCGGCTACGCCGAGGACTGTCAAT